>PISW01006027.1:0-38678 GCA_004023785.1 Mungos mungo
CCGACAAGTGCCCTCCTCGATGCCCATCCCCCGCTTCCCCTCCCCTCCATCAACCCTCGGTTTGTTCTCTGTCTTTAAGAGTCTCTTATGGTTTGCCTCCCTCTCTGTTTTTATCTTATTTTTCCTTCCCTTACTCTACGATCATATGTTAAGTTTCTCAGATTCCACATATGAGTGAAATCATGTGTTATCTTTCTTCCTCTAATTTTGCCCAGCAATAATACACTCTAGTTCCATCCACTTTGTTGCAAATGGCAAGATTTCATTCTTTTTCATCACCAAATAGTATTCCATTGTATATATAAACCACGTCTTCTTGACTGTTCATCAGTTGATGGACATTTGGGCTCTTTCCATAATTTAGCTATTGTTGAAAGTGCTGCTATAAACGTGTGATCCTTTGAATCAGGATTTCTGTATCCTTTGGATAAATTTCTAATAGTGTAATTGCTGAGTCATAAGGTTGTTCTATTTTTAATTTTCTGAGGAACCTCCACGCTGTTTTCCAGAGTGGGTGCACCAGTTTGCATTCCCACCAGCAGTGCAAGAGGCTTCCCCTTTCTCCGCATCCTCGCCAGCAGCTGGTATGTCCTGAGTTGCTAATTTTAGCCATACTCCGACCGGTGTGAGGTGGTGTCTCAGGGTGGTTTTGATTTGTATTTCCCTGATGATGAGTGGTGTTGAGCATCTTTTCATGTGTCTGTTGGCCATCTGGATGTCCTCTTTGGGGAAATGTCTATTCATGTCTTCTGCCCATTTCTTCACTGGATTATTGGTGTTTTGGGTGTTGAGTTTGGTAAGTTCCTGATTTTGGAGACTAACCCTTTATCCAATGTCATTTGCAAATATCTTCTGTCAGTTGCATTTAGTTTGTCGATTGTTTCCTTTCTGAAGGCACATCCACTTCTTTAAGAAGTTTTTTTTAATGTTTATTCATATTTTTGAGAGACAGAGACAGAGCACAAGTGGGGGAGGGGCTGAGAGAGAGGGAGACACAGGATCTGAAGCAGGTTCCAGGCTCTGAGCTGTCAGCACAGAGCCCGATGTGGGGCTCGGACAAATGAACCACAAGATCATGACCTGAGCTGAAGCCGGAAGCTTAACTGACTGAGCCCCCCAGGCCTCCCAGGCGCATCCACTTCTTAAAGCCCTCCCCAGGAAGGGCCACATACCACTCACACTTTACAGACAGGACCAGTCACAAGACCCCACCAGAATGCAGGGGGTGCTGGGAAATATCATGCCTGGCTGGGTGGCCACTTCCCAGCAGTGACCCCATACTACGGAAGGAGTAGAACAATTTTTGTGGGTAGGTAGCTGTTTCTGTCACACCTTATGTGGTAGAGATGACAATTACACCCATTTTACAGATGAGGAAACTAAGACCCAGAGAGTCTGCATCGGGGCACAGATCTGGGACTTCACCTCAGAATTCTGTGAATGCAGAACTCTGACCTTTAGCCACTGCAGTATTAATTTAAAACAGGCATTTATGTTATTCCGGCCGTAGAATTCTTTAGAACAAATTTTTTCCCCTACGGTTTGCCCACAGTGCCTGAAATGCCCGAGCAAGGCTTACGTCCGGAGGCTGTGGTGATGGGGTCATGATGCCAGGGCACGATTTTGGCCTCCAGTGTTTTGTCCACTTGGAGAAATGATTATCCCCAGAAAGTTGACCCACAGTTTGGGCCCCTGCCAGAAATCAAGGCATGGCACCATCTGTAAGAGATAAATAAATCAAAATACCATCAGCGGATAAGTGTGTACCATCTGCTGCCCTGTCAGTTGAACTGGCGGAGGCCTCTGGAGAATTCCAAGCAAGCGCTTGCCAAGACCCCGCTGCCAGCCTGGAGAGCGCGAGGAGAAGCTTCGCGCACGATCTGCCGGCGTTCTTCTTCAGTCTCTGATTCCGGAGCTGGATTCCTCGAATCCAGCCAGCGAAGGTGCGCGAACTCTTGCCCTTGCCAAACCGTTAGAATGATTTCTCCCCGGCCGCGCGTGCCAGGGGCCAGGACCAGTTCTTCTCGGCCCTTCTCGCCGGTGGAAGGCGCCGACTGTAGAGGAAACTGACCACGCGTCTGCCAGGCGGTCAGGCCCCACCGATTCCGGGTCTCAGAACCAGACTCAGAACCAGCCCTGTCTGGGGCCTGGCGGCCGGGCATCTTGAGAGGCGGTCGGTCGCTTCCTGGCTGATTTCTCCTACGCCATGTGGAGTCCTCTTCCGAGGGCCTCTGGGACCTCCGTGGGGGAAGAATGGAGTTTTCTAGAATGTGCTTTTTCTGCTAAGAGGTGGTCGTGGCCAGATGGAGAGGCTCTGCTGAGCCGTCTCAGTGTGAATCCTGGCTCCACCACTGGCCGGGTGAACTGAGACAAGTCGCTCCATCTTCCTGTGCCTCAGTTTCTCCATCAGTGAAGCGGGGATGATAGTTCGTAAAGAACTCTGGGCCCGGCACGCAGGCTGTGCATGATATATGTTAGCAAATGTTTGTTAGCCGGCTCTGTGTGACTGCCTCTCTCTCTCCGGTCCCTCACCATGTCACCATGGGTCCCCTGATGCCTCTCGGCACCCCGTGCTCTACACAAACCTCAATACACCATCTGGTGGGGTATGGAATTAAGTCACGATCCTCAGACCCAGGATCCGGGGACCCAGCCAGGACGCTGGTCTCCCCAGCACCCATTGCACTTGCCGCCCATCTTCCGCCACCAGCCAGACCTGGACACCTGTGTGTTCGTGCCAAGGGCAACTTGGCCGACCCTCAGCGCCCCACGTACCTTCTGCCAGCCTTGGGCATCTGCTTCTGGCCACGTCCCTGGATCCTGCCCGTGCCCCTGCCAGCTTTCCTCCACCTGCTGAGGGTGACGTTGCAGCAGCACAGCCTCCCGCTTCTGGCTCGGGAGGACTTCCTGGCTCTCCTTGGGAAGAGTGCAATGTGTCTTCAACCTAGGATCCAGGGAAGGAATCAAAAATCAAAAATAGCTCTCATCTCCAGAGCCAAGTACAGGACCGGCGGTTTCACACCGTCTCCTGCTTTCATCCTTTTTTTTTTTTTTTTGCAAGCCTAGAAGGCAGCTGCCTGATGGCTTCCATTAGGCAGGTGAGGAGAAGGGTCAGAAAGGTAATGTCAAGTCACTCTCTGAGGTCACATGGCTAAGAAGAGGCAGAGGACGGATTTGAACTCACATCTTTAAAAAAAAATTTTTTTTTTTAACATTCATTGATTATTAAGAAACAGAGAGAGACAGAGCATGAGCAGGGGAGGGGCAGAGAGAAGGGGAGACACAGAATCCGAAGCAGCTCAGGCTCTGAGCTGTCAGCACAGAGCCCGACACAGGGTTCAAACCCACGAACCCGGAGATCATGACCTGAGCCGAAATCGGACGCTTAAGCAACTGAGCCACCTAGGTGCCCCTGAACTCACATCTTATGTCTTCTAAGCCCAGATACCTCCATTGGCCCACAGAGCACCCCTTTTCAAGAAGGAAGGCTTGGAATCTGTGATGAGGGACCGTGGGGGTGTGGAGGTCAGCACATTAGCTGATACTTCTGCAGAAGTTGCCGGGCTTACGTCCTAACTGGAAATGTCTTGTTTTATACCCATTACTCGTTTGGCCCTCAAGCAACCCCATGAGGTGGGAATGATCGTCCTTTATTGGCAACACACACACACACACACACACACACACACACACACAAACCCTCAACCAAACAAATAAAACCTATCACCCCCACCCCCACCTCGCCCTGCCCTGCCCCCAGACCCACGGCTAGCAGATGGCAGAGCTGGGATTTGAACTCCCGTCTGCACGGGTTTGGAGCCCGGGCTTTTTCGCTCTACTGGCCTCCACGTTCGCTGGGGTGCTGGGCTCCGCGGGCCCCCGTTGCACACCAGGTTTGTTCTCAAGTAGACGGGACCTGGAGGAGGGACCTTGGGTTGGATTCCTGGCTGCAGGCGCGTGCGGTGAGCCAGAGCGGAGGCAGCTGTGACCCGGCCGGTGGCGTCCAAGGTAGATTCCTGGAAACCTCGTTTCTGCGGGGGACGTGCGCCAGGTGCTCTGGGTAGCGTGGGATCGACGCCCGCTGACAAGCTCAGCCGCCGAGCGGAGGGCAATTTTGAGGCTCCGCCTCCCTGTCCTTAGCTCAGCTGGTCTCTGCAGATGCTGGGTCACAAGCAGTTAGCAGCCAGGGCAGGTTCGGGCCCCTCAGGTCATGTCTTATTCCCGAGCTGCAGAAAGCCACCAGCCCCACAGGGTGATGTCACAGAGTCTAGGAAGAAACGACCTTTCATCTGTCTTTCCCAAGCAAGGGAGCAAACCCTTCAAAAGGCCATTTAGACACTTCTGGGATTCGTCTCATGTGGTGGGGGCTGTGGGCATCGAGACAAGACTGGCCACGCAGTGACAAGTTCCAAGCTGTGGGTGGGGGCATGGGGCTCCTTGTGCTAATCTCTCTGCTTCTGTAAAAGTTGGGAATTTCCCCCATAATAAAATATTTTAAAAGTATTTAAAATTTTAAATTAAAAAATTTAAATGTCCTTTTTAAGGACATTTCAGAGACCCTGTTGATTTGCCTGAGCTGGAAAGTCTCATCTGGCTGTGGAATGTCCTGGGTCTCTGCCCGGCTTCTGGACAAGGCTGTCCCTGGCATGGTGGAAGGAGCTTTGGAAAGACACACACCTGAACCCACATCTCGATTCCGACACTTCCCGGCTGTGTAACCTTGGGTGGGCTGCTTTGCCTGTGTGAGCCTCGTTTCCCTTATCTGTAAAATGGGGATGGGTACTGGCCTCATTCAGTTATGATCCGTGTCAGTTCTTAGCAGGGGGACTTACTCTGGGCGCTCCTCGGGTCATTAGGTCCCGGATCTTGGATACCAGGATACACTCTAGCTTCCACCTGCTGCTGGGGAGATCTGCCATTTACAGCCCCAGAAGGGCCCAAGCCAGAGGAGCCCCACGCTGTGCGCAACAATATAATTAGAGATATTGTGATAAAATGCTGGAAATTCAGAGCAGGGAGACATGTCTTGGGATGGGGCAGATGGTCGGTGAGCAAGGCAGCCTTCTTGGCTGAGGTGGAGGGTGGGCCTTGAGCGCCATCCCAAATGGCTCAGACATGGAGAAATGGGACGAGAGATGTTGATAACGAGAGGTGGGAAACGGTAAGGATGTAAATCCGAGCCCTCTGGCACAAAGCCGCAGAAAAGAAGTGGGGGCCAGGAAGTGGGGCAGGGTCACATCCGGGTGATTCTCAGCTGTCCACGCCCCCTGCATCATGGCGGGTGTGATGTTGGGGATGGCCGCCCGACGGGGCACCTCTTCTTCCGTCAGTAGTGAAGACGCCGCCTCTCTGTTTGCCTCTTTCGTCTTAGATTGGCCCTGGACACTCCGGTGCTGTTTCCGGGCTCACCTTTGCCCACCTGTAGGACGGGAACCCCCATTTGCTGTAATTCTTGCTAAAGGCAAAAATGCTTATGAAATGCCCTTCGTGTATCCACAGTTGTATCTGGAGGCCCTGTTACTGTCCCAGGCTTGGAGGACACAGCAGAGAATGAGACGCCGTCACAGGGCTTCCGCTGTTGCAGAGGCGCTGTCTGGGCGTTAACCGGAAGAGCTAGGGAACGCCCTTCCTGGGTGCAAGGATTTTGAAGGGCTGATGTATGCACTGTAGGGTAAAAGCAGAAGGTCCGCAAGGGTAGGGGTGCATCTGTTGGTTCACTGCTGTTTCCCCCCCCCCCCCACCAGTGCCTAGAACAGTGCCTGGCACATAGGCACCCAGTAAATGTTGGTTGAATACAATTGTGTGAATACAAAGCACTGATATTGGGAATCTAAGAGAAGAATGTTTTTAGGGATCAAAATTAATTCAAACACATCCTTAAATCACTGCTTGATGTGATTTGGATTCCTAAGATTCAGAGAGAGAGAGAGAGGGAGGGAGAGAGAGAGAGAGAGGAAGGGGGGTAACGAAGAGGGAGCGGGCGAGAGAATTTTGCATTATTGCATTATGTCAGGGCACGCATGCTCCAGCCTGGTCCAGAATGCGGTCAAGCCCACAGTCCACACGTATCTGTGTGTAAATAGCACCCACAGCAGAGAAGTCCACGTTCATCCCATAGAGGACACAGACAGGAAACAATCAAATGCATCCACAAGGTCGTTTCAGATAGTGATTGTGATAAGTGATTACAGATGTCTGTCCTCTGACCCCTCTGTGTCGGGGGTGGGGGTGGGGAGACTCCCCTGTGCGGACAGAATGGCCAGGTCCCCCGCGCCCTCTGGGTTCTCCTTGGTTCTGACCGGGGGGAGGTGCCAGTAGGAAATCAGCCTGTGGCAGGAGAGAAAGGTTGGGGTATTTCCCCCTCTCTCCTGCCTTGCTCTCTCCCTGTTGAGGTTTTGACTGTGACTTTATTCCTCTAAAGAGCGATTCTCAAAAACAGTTGCTACACCAGCAACATCAGCAGCTCCTGGGAACTTGGTAGAAATGCAGAGTCTTGGGCCCTGGCCCCAGATGTTTGCTTCAGCGTGGCTGGGCTCCTGGTGCCAACTTCCCCTGTGGCTTCACCTTCCGCAGGCTCCTTTTCCTGGCCTGCCCCTCTGGGTGGGGGAAGTGAGCCCACTCCACAGGTCTAGCCCCTCACCCCATCCATATTTCTGTCTTTAGGGAGGGCGCTCGAGCTGCCATCTGTTTCCTGCCAGAGCCCGACTGCTCCAGATGGCCAGGAGGTCCCTTCTGACAGGCACACCCTCTCTAGGTTACCCACTGGCTTGCCTCAGTCACTGCCGGCCACTGAGATCTCATGAGGCGGCCACTCTTGTGTCGGGGCTGGGTACCGAGTCTCAGCTGTTGGCCTCTGCCTCAGGGCAGGCAAGATGCCACTGTCCCCCTTTGAGGCTGTGGTAGGCATGAATACACGCTCTCACTTCATTCATACAAGCAGGGCATCTCCCATGACTTTATTTCACGAGTTTAATGGGACTGATTCAGGGAGAGGTTCAGACCCCACATAACAGACTCCCGCCAGCCCCTGGGTCATGGGAAGTTTTCAGAACTTTTGGGAGCAACTTCTAATTTCCTCCTGCCCCTCTTCTCCCCACTGCTGATGGGCTCCTGGCCCCATCACTGGGGTGCAGATTTTTATTAAGTCTGTGACCCCTGACCTTGAAGTCCAGCTCTCTCGGCTTGGTTTCCTGGAAGGTCCTGACGTCTCCTTACGGGGCTGTGGACGTTTTGCAGCACGGGGATCCCCAAAATACTTTTCCCCTGGTGCCTGCCGGCTCCACCCTCATCCTGCACAAATTCCTTCTTTCTGTCCCCTCTGCGCAGTGGGGCAGCATTACCCTCCGGGTGGGCCTGTGGGAGCACAGTGGGTCTTCAGGGAACTCTCCTTGCTGCGGAGGAGATGCTCTCTGTCACCTTGATTCTTAGTAGTTGAGCGAGCACCGAAGGGAATAGAATGGGAGGTAGCGGTTGGAGAAAGGGCCCTTCAAGGAGCAAAGGTGAGGCCATTCCCAGGCAATGCCCGTGAGCTTGGGGGAGACCACGGACCATGCAGGGCCCCACCCCGGACAGAGTCACGGGGGAACCTGTACAGCCCTGCAGCTGCCACTTGGCAGTGTGGACTCCTGCCCTGGACCACCCGGTGGATGGCACCCACCTTTCCGATCCACCTGTTTTTAAGCACTTTCCACTTTTTACAGGTGGGGAAATGGAGGCTCCAGGAGGTTAAAGTTGAGTCACACAGGGAGTAAGTGACGAAGCCAAGCTGGTCTGGCCCTAGAGCCCCTGCTCCGAGCCCCACCGCCCTCCTCCACCTGCCACGCTGGTGGGCTGTGCCTCCGTCTGGTCTCCTCTCCATTGGACTGCAGAGACCATGCCCTGTGTGACCTGTATGATGATGACAATAGCGATCATCTCCTAAGCACCCACTCTATTCTAGGCATCACGCCTAAGCTGCGTGCCCACGTCAAATCTTTACAACACCCTTACAGGCGCTGTACCCATTAAACAGCAAGGAAATGAATGCATAGAGAGACTGGGGGCTCACGTGGCAGGAAATGACAGGGCCAGGCTTTGAACCCAGCTCTGCTGATCCCAGAACCCAGGCTCTTGGCCGCTCTGCTATCCCGCCCTATTCCAAGCTGTTGCTTCAAGGAGGGTCCACTGGGATCGCATGGGCCGTCGCTAAGATGACTTACTATTGGTTTTCTAATGTGAAAATAGATTTTTCCCCCAAGTCAGATTGGAGTGTAAATTTCAGCTTTGCTGCATGTTGGAATCACCCAGGGAACTTTTAAAACCCCACTGAAGTTTAGGTCGCACGCTGATCAATTAAGTCAGGGTCTCCATGGGTGGGACTTGGGCTTCCCAGGGCTGAGAACCACTTAAATTGGAAGACCTGTAGGATCCTTCCCAGCTTTCTTGTTCCCCAGCTCACAGAAGATACACTGCCATCAGGTGGCAGTGACCCGCCACAGCTCCGTGATCTAATTGACAAGCCTCAGTCTGAAGAGATAAAGTGTACTTATCTTTAGTTTTATACCCCAATTAAATCCCTTAGTTAAACGTACCAACTTAATGATAATCGACAAAGATGTTTTAAAAGCAACTTCTAAAAGCAATAAGGCAATATTGTGCAGTTTGATATCTTTCTCTCAAATGGTTAGCTAATTTTTATCATGGAGACCAAGGGTTTGGAGAAAAAACTTCCTTCTGTGTTTGGATGTCAGTTATTAGACTTGTTGACTATTGAACAATCCAGTCTTCCTTACGTCATTACTATGATTTTTCCTTAACCTTCAGCATTGCCCTGCATAGGCGGTGTGGGCCAAATCTGGCCACCTCTGCTCAAACATCTTCTGTTCAGTATTGTCCGTGTAAGCAGAAATAGAAGTGTGAGAGCCATTGTATTTGGTCCCTGGTGGATTTTCCCTGTCTGGACTGAGGTGTGTTCTCAGGGGGCTCCTTCCAGGGACTGACATCTCTGTGCAGTGGGAGTGGCTAGCTGCAGGAGGAAACTCTGACATAGCAAGTTGGACTAGATCGCTGGAAAAACTTTAGGGCATAGAGTTTGGAGTCTACAGACCTGGGCTGAGTCTTGCTGAATTCTGACTTGAGCAAGTCATTGAAAAGCCAGAGCCTTGGTTTGCTTGTCTCTAAATAGGGATTCTAAGAGCCACATCATTGCAGGTTATTCTAAGAAACTAGGAATAGGAGAAGTATCCTCAACCTGACAAAAATTATCTATGAGAAACGGACAGCAAACATCATACTTACTGCTACCAGAGTGGATTCCTTCCCCCTAAGATCAGGAACAAGACAAGGACGTCTGCTTTTGCCACTTCTATTTAACATTATGCTGGAGGTTTTAGCCAGAGCAGTTAGGCAAGAAAAAGAAATAAAAGACATTGAGATTGGAAAAGAAGAAGTAAAACTATTTGTGTTTGTGCATGGCATGATCTTGTATAGAGTAAATCCTGAGAATCCACTAGAAACTTTTAGAATATAGAAGCATATTGAGCAATATTGCAGGGTACAAGGTCAATACCAAACATTAATCTTATTTTTATATCCTAGAAGTGTATAATCGGAAAATGAAATTAAGAAAACAATTCCATGTACAATAGCACCAAAAAGAATAAAATTCTCAGGAATAAATCTAACAAAAGAAGTACAAAACATATATTCAACAAACTACAGAACATTATTGAAAGAAATTAAAGATCCAAATCAATGGAAGGGCATCCCATTTTCATGGATTGGAAGACTTAATATTATTAAGGTGGCAATATCCCCCACATTGATAGATTCAGTGCAATCCCTGTTAAAATGTGAACTGGCTCTTTTTTCAGAAACTGACAAGTTGATTCTAAAATTCATATGGAAATTCAAGAGATCCAGAGTAGCCAAAATCATCTTAGAAATGAAAAGCAATTTCAAAACTTAACTATAAAGCTATAGTAATCAAAATAGTGTGGTACCTTTAATAAGGATAGACATATAGATCAATGGAATAGAACTGAGAGAAGAAAATAAACCCTTCCATTTATAGTCAATTGTTTTTGATAAGGGTGCTGAGATAGTCCAATGGGAAAGAATAGCCTTTCAACAAAGGGGGCGGGGACAATGGGATGTCAGCATGCAAGAGAATGGGGTTGGACACCTTTTGCATATCTTATGCATAAGTCAACATCTAATAGATAACAGATCTAAAGGTAATAGTTAAAATGAAGAAAAACTCTTAGAAGAAAGAATAAGAGTGAATCTTTATGGTGTTGGGCTAGGCAAAGCCTTCTGAGATATGACACAAAAGTACGAGCAACAAAATAGAAATGGATAAATTGGACTTCAACGTTTAAAACTCTTGCACATCAAAGGGCAACAGCAACACAGTAGAAAGACTGTTCACTGAATGGGACCAAATATTTGCAGTCAGGTATCTGATAAAGTACTCGTATGCGGAATATATAAAGAGCGCTTACAACTCAATAAAATGACAAAACAATCCAATTAAAATGGGCAAAGCATCTGAATAAACATTTCTCCAAAGATGAAATGCAAATGGCCAAGAAGCACATGAAAAGATGCTCAACATCACTAGTTATTAGGGACCTGCAAATCAAAATGACAAAGACGTACCACTTCCCACCTGCAAGGATGCCTATACTAGTAATAATTAAAAAAACACAATAACAAGTGTTGACCAAGCGGTGGAAAAATTGGAACCCTCGTACATCGCTAGTAGGAATGTGCAATGCTGCACCTGCTTTGGAAAACAGTCTAGTAGTTGGTTCCCAAAAAGGTTAAACATAGAGTTACCAGGATTTCCACTCGTAGGTATAGAGAAATGAAAACGAAGAGAAATGACAATTTGCCCACACAAAATCTTGTACATGGATGTTATCCATCGCCAAAAAGTCGAAACAAACCCAAAGTCCAGTAACCAACGAGTGGATAAATACAATGTGATGTATCCCTGCCATGGAATTTTATTCAGCCATAAAAGGGGAACAAAGCACTGATACCGGCTACGACATGGATACATTCTGAAAACATCACACTAAGTGAAGGAAGCCAGATACAAAAGGCCACATTCTGTATGATTCCATTTTTGTGAAATGTCCAGAAGAGGCAAATCCATTGAGAAGGAAAATACATCAGTGGTTGCCCAGTGCTGGGAGGCTCGGGGGAAATGGGATTGCCTGGTAATGAGTATGGTGGTTTTTTTGGGGGGTGATGAATGTGTTCTAAAGTTCATTGTGGTGATGGTCACACAATCTTGTGAATATGCTAGGAATACACTAAAAACCTTTAGTTTTTATTTATTTTTAATTTTTAAAAATGCTTATTTTTGAGAGAGAGAGAGAGAGAGAGAGAGAGAGAGAGAGAGAGAGAGAGAGAGAGAGAGAGAGAGATGGTGTACAAGTGAGGGAGGGGCAGAGAGAGAAGGAGACACAGAATCAGAAGCAGGCTCCAGGCTCCAAGCTGTCAGCACAGAGCCCGATGTGGGGCTCAAACTCACAGACCATGAGATCATGACCTGAGCCGAAGTTGGACGCTTAACTGACTGAGCCACCCAGGCGCCCGTAAAAACCTTTAAATCGTGTATTTTAAATTGGTGAACAAGGGTGGCTCAGTCAGTTAAGCGGCCAACTCTTGGTTTAGGCTCATGATCTGGCAATCCATGAGTTTGAGCCCCGAGTTGGGCTCTGTGCTTATGTTTTAAAACCTGCTTTGGGGAGCACCTGGGTGGCTCAGTCGGTTAAGCGTCCGACTTCGGCTCAGGTCATGATCTCACGGTTCATGGGTTCAAGCCCCGCGTCAGGCTCTGTGCTGACAGCTCAGAGCCTGGAGCCTGTTTCAGATTCTGTAGCTCCCTCTCTCTTTGACTCTCCCCCGCTCATGCTGTCTCTCTCTGTCTCTCAAAAATAAATTAAAAAAAAATAAAAATAAAGAAAAATCTGCTTGGGATTCTCTCTGCCCCCCCCCCACGTCTCCCCTGCTCACACTGTCTCTGTCTCAAATAAATAAACTGTTTATTTGAACCATATGACATGTGAACCATATCTCAATGAAACTGTTAAAGAGGAAGAGGAGTCAAAAGAGGAGGCACACCAATCTTACATGTTACCAGGAGCCCACTGGTGGTGGGAAGACGTTGATGTGGGGCCAGGAGACCCAGAGCTGTAGGGCTGGCTTTCCCTCCCATCCGGAGGCACAGAACCAAGGGCCCAGGATGCTTGCACGGATTCATAAAAATGTTTTAATTTCTTTTAAAATCAGAAGAAAAGGGTGCCTCGGTGACTTATTCATTTAAGCGTCCTGCTCTTGATTTCAGCTGATTCCAGGTCAACCCCGATCCCAGGGCCGAGCCTCGTGTTGGGCTCTGTGCTGATCATGGAGCCTGCTTGAGATTCTCTCTCTGTCTCTCTCTCTCTGCTCCTCCCCTGCTCGCACGCCCTCACTTTCTCTCTCTCAAAAAAAAAATCAGAAAAAAAAAGATAAACTTCTAGGTGATGAAAACTTTTAATATTTAATGTTAACGTATTTGTCTTTAACTGATGCAATTGTAAAATATGATTTTTAACTTAATTTAATTTTTTTATTTAGGAAGGAGCCCAACAGGCCAAAGTGCCTCAGACCCACCAGGTCTGAACACGGCCCTGGGTGGTGTCGGTCTGAATTTGACCACTAAAGTTTTCTCTCTCCAGATTTAGAGAAAACTGTAGAACGTTAAAGAAAGTGGGAAACAATTGATCCAAATCCGTCCATTCTGGCTTGCCCCTGTTCTCCCTCCTCCTCCTCCTCCTCCTCCTCCTCCTTGTCGCCGTCGTTGTCGTCCTCCTCCTCGTCTTCTTCGTCTTCTTCTTCTTCGTCTTCTTCTTCGTCTTCTCCTTCTTCTTCTTCTTCTTCTTCACTGTCCTTTCTAGTTCTTGGCTGTCAGCAAACATCTCTTTCCGTGGGTTCTAATCTTGGTACCTCTGACTTGCTTAGTAGCCTCAGTTGGTCACTCTGTGGCCCTGAGCCTTATTTTCTTCATCTGTGAAGGGAGGTGAGAAGTTATAACTCAGCATAGAGCAGGGGGTAGGGAGGAATGAGCATGAGGGAACCACATCCAGCCACCTGTGACCTCATGAATCTTTGGAAGGGGTGACATAAATAAGGCAGGAATCCACTCCTTAGCTGGGCACTCAAGACCTTTTGTGATCTGACCCCCACCTTCCTTCTCAGCCTCATCTGCCAGCACACCCCTTCTCTCTTTGTAGGCAGCTGGAAGGACGTTCAGGATCCCATAGGGACTTCCAGGGACCCTCTTAGAGAAGAACTTCGGAAGCATCAAGCAGACACATGTGTTGAGAATGCTGGAAGCTTCTAGATCTTTTTTTGCCCTCCAACCCACATTTGTTCCATTTTGATACAGAAAAAAATCTATGTCCTTGCTGGGATCAGCAGTAAAATCCTTGAACCAGGGGTTGCAAGCTGACCCTACAGGTTATCCAACCCAGGGTCTCCGAGGCTGGCTGGGTGGCGTCAGTGAGGCCGTGAGGCCAGGATGGGCGGGGACTGTGGCCAACGTGAAGGCTCATCCCCTGCATGAGGGGACAGCATCTGCCCGGCCCCAGTGGCCGTTACTGGGTGCGCTGGGGGCCCAGCACAGCCGGCGTTTCTGATTCTGCGTCTGGACTTGCAGGAGACGTTTTCCTTACATTAGGATCCTGTGTGGGCCGAACGAGACGTGTCTGTGGGCGAGGGTCCCGTGTGTGCTGCCGCTGTGACCACGGGGCTGGGGGCGGGGCCGTGTGTCCTCGGTGGTCAGCGCAGTACCCAGCAGCGAGGAGCCCCGGCAGAGACCGAAGATTTGTGGTTTCTTGCAGGCCTAAGGTTTGGGTATGAGGCTTTCACTCATTCATTCATCCATTTGTTTATTCATTCATTCATATACTCCTTCAGCAAATATTTAATTTATTATGCACTCATTATCTGCCAGATGCTGTTTTAGGTGATAGGGCTCCATCAGGAAGAGAAATGGGCAGACAGGGGAGGGACCTCTGGAATATTAAATGGGTCAGCTGGGAAAGGCCTCCCTGAGTAGGTAACGTTTGAGGAAAGTGATAAAAAAAAAAAAGAGGAAGCATAAGTCATTCAGCTCTCTGAGGGAAAAATGCTCCAGGCAGACGTAGCAGCATGTGCAAAGGCCCTGAGGCAGGGGTGTAGCTGGCATGTTTAAAGATCAGCAAGGAGGCCCTTGTGGCTGGAGGGAGGGGGAAGCTCAAAGGAGATGAGGTTCAGGGAGGTGATGGGGGGGACCAATCACATAGTGAGGACTTGGGTTCTGACCCTGAGTGGACCGGGAACCTCGGGAGGGTTCTGAACAGAGAAGGGACATGGTCCATCTCAGGTTATAACAGGATCCTCTGGCCACTGTGTGAATAGGGCAGAAACAGAGACACCCACGGGAAGGCTATTGTCCTAATCTAGGTGGGAGATGGTGGCTGGGGCAGTGGCGGGGGTGAGAAGGGGTTGGACTCTAGACATGCCGCCAAGCCAGAGCCGCAGACCAGATGTGGGGGCGTGAGGGCCGGAGGGAAGTCACGGTTGACACTGAGGGTTTGGCCCGAGCACGTGGGAGGCTGGGGTTGCCATTTCCTGAGCTGGGGACGCGCTGAGGATGTGGGGCGCGTCCTCGTGGTGCTCACGACTGGTGGCCCATCCATCCAAGACTCGATGCAAGAGGTGGGATGTCAGGTGCCTGGACGTCGCACAGGAGAAGGCTAGGGGGCCGTGAGAGCTGCTACAGGGGAAGTGTGTCCTCGGTGGGGACAACAGTGCCTGTGGGGGCCTCGTGGTGGGGGGAGCCTGAGGGGTGTCGGGTCCCCGTGAAGGAACTTGGGCTTCATTTTTCAGGAGGTCATCAGAGGGTTTTGAGCAGGAGAGAGTGTGTGTGCGCATGCGTGTGCTTGCCAGCGTGTGTGACATGATCAGAGCTGTGTGTCTCCAAAGCATCCCTCCGGTGGCGGCGGCATGGAGGCCCGGAGAGCCTGCGAGGGGCTGCCCTCCTCCTGGTGGGTCTGGGTGGAGGGGGCCGTGGAAGGGGACTGAGGGCTCAGAGCAGGGGCGAGCGACCGGGCGGGACGGGTTGGATCAGGAGGTGAGAGCAGAGGCGGCCTTCCCGGTGCTGCTCAGCTGAGTTTGCGGATTCACTGTCCGCGTTCCTTGGGGACACTGAACTTTCCGGGCACAAAGATTGGAGACGCCCGCTTGGCGACAGGGCTCAGGGAAGGGCAGAGGCGAAAGCCTGAAGCCCTTGCTGCCTCTCACATTCTCAAAACCCTTCTTTTCTTTTCGAAGGTGAAACATGTCGCAGTTTCATTGACCTGGCCCCAGCGTCGGAGAAGGGTAAGTGTGGCCCCCGCTCAGGTGTGTGAGCCCAGTGCCCTGTGGAGACACTTCCTGCCCCAGTGGCTTCCCGACGCCCCACGAGAGCGAGAGCGTCTCCTGCCTCGCCTGTGGGTAGTGGCTCCCCAGGCAGCCTGAACCCTGCAGGGCTGAGTTTCTTAGGCTGTTGGGAAGGGGACAGAGGCAGGTGGGATCATCCTGTTGTCTCCCCTGCGCTGTTCCCCCTTCCCTGCCCCACCCCCCCCCGGTTAGGTGGCCCCAAGACTCATTACCCTTCCCTCCTTCCAGGGCACAGCAGGACTTTGCAGGAGGTAGGACGGGTGTGCAGAAGTTGGGGGTCAGGCTAAACCAGTGTCGGGGACACTGCCTTCAGTGCAGGACTTGACCTCGGGGGCAGGAAGCCGGATGCCCTGTGTCTGTCATCTCAGCAGGTGTGGGGAGGCCCTGGTCACTGTGCAGACATGACTCCCTGGTGCGCGGGGCCCAAGAACAGAGATTGTGACCCCAGGCGATGGTCCGATAGGGTAGGATGGTCGGGGGGCCGGCCACAGCCTGCGTGTGGGGCGAGCACAGCACTCAGGATTAAGTTTAGCCGCAAGGAATGGTGATTCGCAGTCGCTGGCTTCAAACACGCATGCGCCTTGCTTTTATAAAGGTTTGAAAGTAGGCAATCCAGGGAGGCTCTCGGGATCCGGAACCTTGCAGGCCCGCTCCACCACCTCCGTGCCTTCGTCTCCACCGTCTCGGGTGGCGGCCGGAGCTCCAGCTCTCACACCTGCCTGCCTTCTGGGCAGCCGTTCAGAGCGGGGGCAAAGGAGAAGGGGCCAAGCTTGCTTGTCAACTCCAAGGTTTCTAGAAGCTGCCCACATCACCTGCTCGTGAGTCCTTGGCCAGAACGTGATCCCAGGGCCAGACTCGGCTGCGAAGGAGGCTGGGAAATGAGATCGCGGCAGCCATGCACTCAGCGAAGTCAGGGGCTTTCTTATTATGGAAGAGCAGGAGGACGGGTGCTGGAGGGCGCACTACTGAGGGAATGTAGGGGTGCAGCCACCTCCCTGCCTACCCAATTCTACCAGGAGGGAGGAGGTGTGCTTTGATTCTGGGAGTCAGGGCGGGGAAATTGAGGCAGAAGTCCAGTGCTAGAAACTGTCCCAACCAGGGGGAGCTTGGCATGCCTGGCTCAGGGGAAATGCTGAAGTCTGGGGCTTGTGCCGGTGGGGCTGGGCAGTGTCTGCGGGTTCGGGGCCTGGAGCGTCTGTCTCTGACCCATCCCGGGTGTGGCAGAGGGAGCGTGGGCGAGGGGGACGTGTGTCACGGAGGCTGGTAATGTCCCTGTCTCACAGACACTGAGACAGGGACCCTCCGGCCCAGGAGGAGGCCCAGACACCCCGCCGAGCAGGCTTTTTGCAGTGGGCATTTCCTCCTCAGCTTCCTCCTCGGCTTCCTAGTGACTGTGCCGTGTTTGGCCGCTGCATGGGGCCACCCCGAGTTCTGAGCTGAGCAACTGGGCCCCCGGCTTCTAAACTGAGGTCAAGAGGGGCACCTGGGCAGCTCGGTCCCTTAAGCATCCTATTGGTTTTGGCTCAGGTCATGATCTCCTAGTATGAGGGATCGGGCCCCGTGTCAGCGTGGACCCTGCTTGGGATATTCTCTTTCTCCCTCTCTCTCTGCCCCTCCCTGCTCGCTCGCTCTCTCTCTCTCTCTCTCTCTCTCTCTCTCTCTCCCTCAAAATAAATAAACTTTTAAAAAGTTTAAACTGAGGTCAAGAAGCGCGAGGAACCCTCCTGGATAATACGTAGCGGACGCTCACTGAGCGGTTCCCGCGCGCCAGGCACTCCGCGGCACTGACGGAGAAGCCTCCCCGCAGCCTTGGGGGGCTCGCAAACACCCCACTTGGCCGATGGGGAATCTGAACCTTAGGGACATGGAGCCACGTGCGTCTGGCTGGGGCGGAGCCCAGGCCTCAGCCCCCCGTGCTGTGTGGCTGATTCAAGCCGGTGCCTGGAGGCGGCCCCTCGAGACCGCTCAGCCCGGCACCCCCAGGCCTCGGAGCTCCGGGCTCAGCTGTGCCCCCGCGCTGGCCTCCAGGAAGCACGGTCTGTGTGCACACGGAAACGTGTGTGCGTGTCGGGTTGAGGCTGGTGTACAGATGCACGACGCGCACGCGTGTCTCCTGTGTGGACCTGCACACACGGTGGTGGCTGAGCATGTTCGTGCGTGTGCCCGTGTGAAAGTGTATGCACGTGTGCGTCTGTGTGAGCACGTGTGTCCAAGTGTGAGCACGCACGCTTGCGTGTGCAAGTGTGAGCGAGTGTGGAGGGCATACATGTGTGCGTCCGTGTGAGCACATGCATGTGTCCAGGTGTGAGCACGCACCTGTGTGTGTGCACGTGTGAGCAGGTGGAGCGTGTACAGGTGTGTGCGTGTCCATGTGCAGCGGCAGACGGGTGTTCACGCCTCCTCCTGGAGGCCGCCGACCTTTATCCCTGCTTCTTGGATGAGGACCCAGGGCCCCTGAGAGAACGGATCTTGTGTTTTACCGGCCCCGTGATGTTTCCCTTGGGGCCTGGCGGCCACGTCGAGGACCCTGTGGCTGTGTGTGTGTGTGTGTGTGTGTGTGTGTGTGTGTGTGTGTGTGTGTAAGTGTCTACGAGAGGCTGAGTGGGCTGCCTTTGCCGCCAGGCTGCGGAACGATGTTCACGGTCCTCCCTGCTCTCAGCACTTCGCCGTCCCCTCGGATGGGCGGGGCTTGTCGCGCCGCTGCTCTGGCCTTTACCCCCGCCCCCGGCCCCGGGCCCTCCGGAGATGCCCGCGGGAATGTGACGCCCGTGGGGCCGGGCCTTTGCTCACCTCTTGCAGTGACAGTCCGTGTCACCGGTGAGGGCCCCGAGTTGCCGAGATGGCCAAACGGGGAGTCCGGGTGGGGCCTTGAGCCCACGTGTGCTCTCTCCCACGGCCCACCAATCTCCTGTCCCTGCGCCCGCTCGCTCTGTGAGTCCCCTTCTGGTCTGCCAGGTATGGTGATGATCATGACGCTCACGCCAGCTGGCATTCCTGCAGTGCTTACCGCGGGCCAGGCTCCGTTCTGAGAACTCTGCACCTGCTGGCGCCTTTTAATCACCATTTTACGGGGGAGGAAACTGAGGCACGGAGAGTTAACTGGCTTGCCCACGGTCATACAGTTAGGACGCTGGGTTTGAACCTGAGCCCTTTGACTCTTCAACGCCCAGTTCTTCTGCTGAAGAGTGAGGCCTTCCAAGACTGAATGAGTGTGTGTGTGTGTGTGTGAGAGCAGGTAATGCTTTGAGAGTGTGTGGATATGTCTCGTGTGTATGCTTTCATGCTAGTGGGTGAGCACATGTGTGTGGGGGCATGTACATGTGTGCAAAGGTGCGACTGCGCATGTGCGTGGAGGCGTGGATGTGTGTGTCGTGCATGGGTGCACGTGTGCATGTGCACAGGGTGTGTTCATGTGTGAGCGGGCATGGATACGTGTGCATGTGTGTGTACACGCATGTGCACAGATGCATTGGTGTGCGCGCACATGTACATGTGTGTAGATTCATGGTGTGTGTGCATGTGCATAGATGCGTGGTGTGTGAGTGTGCATGGATGTGTGTGTGATCGGGCATAGATGCATGGATGTGTGTGCACGTGTGTGTGTGTAGATGCATGGTGTGTGTCCCTGTGTGAGCGTGCATGGATGTGCATGTACGTGCACACAGATGCATGGATGTTTGCATGCATGTGTGCACGTGGGCGTGTGCTGGGTGATACTCCCCGTTCCTCCTTCACCAAGACCTCGGAGCCAAGTTCAGGGTGTCCTCAGTCTAGGTCTCCCCTTCTTTCCTTGGCATCCTCCCGCCTGGCAATCCATAGTCACGCTTTATAGGCCCTTCACACATGGCACCCCTCTTTGCCATTTTCTCCAGTGCCCTCTTGCCCCTTGCTTCCCGACCCTGTCCCCTGGAAAATTATTTGTCTGTCGTCAGTATTTTTACCATGACATGCATCTTTCTTAGTTTGCGCCTGACCGTTTTAGTTTTGTGCGTCACACGGGAAATATCTTTTTGTTTCATACGAGCCTAAGCCACATCCATTTTTCATCTGGATTCCTGCCACAGTCTCTTAACTGCTTACCTCCTTCTGTGGTTGCCCCCTGATTCCCTCGTGCCAGAATGGTTTTTTTTAAGCATAAATCACCTCATGTGAATCCCTGTTTAAAACCCTCCTTGGCTTCCATCGCACTCAGAGAAAAAGCGGGCGTTCTCATCACAGCCTGTAAGGTGTGTCGGGTCTGTCCCTGCACCTCTGGAGCTCATCGGTGATCTCCCCTCCCTCACCACTCCCCAGCGCCCCCAGATCCTTACCGTTCCTCGAGTCAGCCAAACTAGTGTGTGCCTCAGGACCTTTGCACTTGCCATTCCCTGCTCCCAGAACACTGTTCACTCAGCTCTCTGCACAGCTGTTACCTCCTTGTCATCCAGGTTTCAGTTCGACTGTCCCAGCCTCGGGAAAGCCTGCCCTGAGCATCCGCTCATGGTGGCCCTTCCTCCCGCTGAGTCCCTCGGCCCCCCTTTACGTCACTTATCACTGCCCGCAGTGTATTCAGTGCTTGCCTGATGAACACTGTCAGACCCACGAGGGCAGGGATTTTGTCTCCTTCGTGATTCACTGTCCCCACTGCCCCGGAGTGAAGCCGGGCGCTGACAGGTGCTCCATGACGCCTGTTGAATGAGTGAAAACGTGACGTGATTTTAACAGTACACGCTCGTTATAAAAGTTATAATAACTATTTTAAAACATTTTAAAAGTTTATTTATATTTATTTTTTTAATGTTTCTTTATCTTAGAGAGAGAGAATGAGCAGGGAAGGGGGCAGAGAGAAAGAGGGGACACAGAATCCGAAGCAGCCTCTGCTGACAGCTCAGAGCCTGACACAGGGCTTGCCCTCACGAGCCGTGAGATCATGACCTGAGCTGAAGTCGGACGCCTAACCGACTGAGCCACCCAGGCGCCCCTTAAGTTTATTTATTTTTGAGAGAGAGACAGAGAGAACGAGTGGCAGAGGGGCAGAGAGAGAGAGAATCCTAAGCAGGCTCCACACTGTCAGCACAAAGCCCGATGGGGGGCTTGAACTCGCGAATGTGTAAGTATTTTCATATCCATACGTAGAACCCACTCTCATCTTCAGAACAACTACATAATATTCATCACACAGAGACAATTTATGTAACCAGTCCTGTAGCTGGACACTCAGATTGGGCCCTGCCTGTGCTTCAGGCCCCTGGGATCGTAGTCGAATAATAGTTTCCTGAACACATATCTTCTCCTTCACGGGGCTGGGGCCCTCTGACGATAGTACTCGTTTCATTTCCCTCGGGGCCTCGGGGGCGCAGCCCAGCGTGGGAGCCGCACTGGCAGAATAGAGGACTAGGACTGGAACCGAGGTCTGCCCAGCAGGCTGTGGGAGGCAGAGGAGGAGGGCGAGCGTAAGATGCCTGACCATCTTCTGGAGATGTGACGCGCAAAGACAGATAAGCGGCAGTGCCCGTGTGTTGCAAACTTGACAGTGAGAACACAGAGGGAACACTTAATGCTTTCTTGTCTTCCTCTTCCCTCTCAAAATCTCAGTCTCTTATTCACTGGGGCAAGCTTCTCCTGCCACATCATTGTGACCAAGACAGTTGACCTTCAAACCTAGTGTTGTGGTCAGCAACACCTACCGTCGTGCTGGGTAACAAGCGGTCCCGGAGCACGGGCGCATTCAACATTAACTTTTTGCTCACACCTTTGTGGGTTGTCTAGGTTCCAGGATGTAGCCTGGGCTCACATCTGTTCCATATACGTTCATTCTGGGGCCCAGGTGGAGGGGACAGAAATGCAAGGTGGCTAACTGCACGAACACATTCTAGATTTTTGCATGCGTCATATCTGCTAACATCCCATTGGCTAAAGCAAGTCACATGGCCACTGCCAACATCAACGAGGCAAGAAATACACTACCCACGTGGGGACCCTTGGGCCTGACCACAGGCCTTGGGGTTGTTTATCAGTTGGTTGTGCTGGAAATGGCTCGGCTGGCCGTCTGGCTGTGTGTGTGTGATGCTCACTGATTTGCTGGCCAAGGGCTCCCCTGGTCATTGTCATCCCAAAGTGACCTATCTATTTCTCCCAAAGGGACCCACATGTTCAGATGGGTTTCCTTGCCAGGTACAGCCTCCGCATGTCCTTCAGTGGGACAAACATTTCCTGAGCACCTACGATGTGGTGAAGTCTAGGCTAGGCTTTGGCGGTGCAAACAGGAACGAGGCAAAAGTCTCTGCCCTACGGGTTGGGAGAGAGCTAAGGAAATGGTTAGCACAGCTCATGCAAGGGCTGCGGCAGAGGATAAAGAATCGGTAAAGAAGAGGTAAGGGGGTCCCAAGTCACCTGTCGAGGTGCCCTGTGGGGAAAGCCCCCAGCTCCTAGACCCCAGTTGGGAGCTCTCCCTAGCAGGTGGAGGGGCTGTCACTGTGAATGAAATAAGGAACAAACTGAGCCTCCTGTGATTCACAGTCGCCCTCAAGCCCGTACCCGTCAGCTCCTATCTGCTCCTTCTCAGTGCCCATCAACACACACAGTGGGACAGCCTTCGGCAAGGGGAAGGGATGGTCTATGGCCCCTCACAGCACCGCAGGTTGGAGCAGAAGAAGCCAGACTCAAGACAAAAAGTATATAAAGTTTCCATTTCTGTAAGACTGGAAACAGGCGGAATGAGTCCACACTGTGAGAAGTCAGGACCGCGGCTGCCCCTGAAGCCGGACTGGGGGCGTGCGGAGGGCCCTGGCAGCCGGCGACGTCCCGATTCTCGGTCTGCGTGCTAGTTACACGGGATATGTTTAGTTCATGAAAATTCATCGAGCCGTATCCTTGTGATCTATGCGCTTTTTCTGTCTGTATGTGATGCTTCAAAAAAAAAAGTCAAACAATTTCCCACACTGAATTTTAAATTATCCTTCTGAAGTAGAAATCCAACTGAATCAGGACTCTGCTTGAACCCTTTCCCTGGTTCCCAATCTTAAGTACCCCCAGGATTTTGAACACGGGCTTCATGGCCCTTTGGTGATCTGGTGCTAGTCTGCTTTTCTCAGTCCACTTCCTACCATCTCTGATGTGGACCCTGAACTCCAGCCCTGTCTTGAATACATTTTTCTCAAGCTCTCCATCATCTATTGTGCCTCTGTGCCTTTGCACATGCTGTTCCTTCCCTTTGGTCTGCCTTGTGTGCCATGGGAAACTTCTATTTATCCTTCAAAACCCAGCTTAGATATGCTGTTTTCTGAAACTCTCCTCCTGAACCCAGATAGATACCCACAGTGACTGGTCCCCAAAAAGCACCCATCATTCTGCATTGAGATCATCTTCTCCATCAGACTGGATGCTCCCGGAGGACAGGCACTGGGTCTTGTCCTTCTGACGGCTCCCGTGTCCCAGCCAAAAGGGGTTGGGACACAGCAAGAGTTTAGTAAATGTTTGTGGAAGGAAGGAAGGAAGAAAGGCAGGCAGGAAGGAAGGAGGGAACGGGGGGGCCATGGTATAGACCCTGGGTGACCCAATTGGGTCTGGAAACCTGGATCCTGAGCCAGGAGTCTGCGGTCTCCGCTGACCCTCTGGGCCGAGCTGCATTAGTCACCCCCACTCCTGTTTCCCAGTGAGTTGGGATTTCTGGCAGCCACCAGCTGGCAGTTTTTTGCGAAACATTCTCCAAAGCTTGTAGGTTTCATTTGTTTAATATTTCAGGGATGTGTGAGAACGTGGTGGCACCATGGCCACAATCCTGAGTCTTGCCTGAGTCATTTCTCCCTTCAGTTGCTATAATAGTCTCTTGTTGGTTCCCTGAACCTCTCTGTTCTGCGTCTGAAATCGATTTACAATTCTGCTGCTCACTTAATTTATTTAGTGCATTTTATTGATTTATGTCATAGAACTGAAACATGCATAGATCAGAACACGCTGGGCAAGGAAGGAAGAGGACTAACCAACTTTCCCACAGCTGCCGGGGATCTGACATCGGAGCCACACACAGGTCAGCCCGCTGGCTGCGGCCCCGGCACACCGGGTGGCCGGCTCATCCCGTGCCTGTGCGTTAATCCTGGGTGACCTTTTCGCTCCGTCCACCTAGGGAACTCTCTGGCAACCGTTGTGAGCCAGCCCAAAGCTCCCGTCTCTGCAAAGCCCTCCCCGGCCCCCAGACAGCTGCTCAGGCTCCCAGATTACCGGGAACATACCTGTGGCACAGGGCCTGGCAAAATGAGGTGTCCAATGCTTTCATCCAGTGACACAGAGACGTCAGGACACGCAGAGGCAGGAGACCAGCCCTGGTGGGTGACTGACTCGTCCATTGTTCCCTCTCACCTGCCATTCCCAGATGACATCGAGATCATTCTAGCAGCCCCTTGGCTGAGGTTGGGGCGCATCAATCATCTGAATGGCCCTGGTCGTTTGTGGAGTCAGCAGTGCCCTGGACTCCTACAGGAAGGTGCTTTCCTGTCCATTCTCAATAGACTCATAACACAGGCCACCTCACTCGGTGCCATTCTTGGAGGTGGGACAGACTGCAGCCTTGCGTTCCGGGATGGATCACCGTGACCTTGTCCACCTTGCCGCACGCTGGTGGTCAGCATCCGTTGGTGTGAGGAGCCCGGGCAGTGAGGGGAGTCACCCACAGCTCCTGCCCGTGAGGGGCCTTCTAGTGGGGGGCAGACGAGGAGGAAGGAGAGTCACATCTGTGGATCTGGGGGCCCAGAGGGCCGTCGAAGGGGATGATGGCTGTCTGGGTGGGCCGTGTGGAAGGGGTGCCATGCAGGGAGGGTCCTGAAGGACGAATGACATAAGGGCCCCAGGGGCTGTCATTCCTGACAGAACGAACGTCATGCACAAAAGAATGGCATGCCACATCCCTGTGGCAGATGCACCACGCAGTTACTGAATGGATGAAAGGTAGAAGGAAGGTAGAGCCCAGAGAGGTTAAGTGCCTTGCTCAAGGTCACACAGCACGTTTAGGTTTGAGTCAGGCTCACCACCGCCCAGGTTTCTGAGGTCTTTCCAGCAGCAGCAGCCCACCCTTCCCCGCCGCCACCCCACCCATCCATTCTCATCCATCCGTCCCTCCCTCCACCCGCCAGTGTCATTTCCTCCTCACCGCACATGGTCCTGTCACCTCCCTCCTTCTGAAGTGCTGGATCTGTCCTTTCTGTTCTGAAATTCTGGATTTCTCTAATTGTGTGCTCTTATTAAAGGTGATTAAATCCCAACGGCTGGTGGAGGACTGCTTCTGGAGATCACAACATCTAGTGATTGCTTTAGTTGTTCTAATTCCAATTATTCAACATTGTCTTTCTAGGTAATTGGGTGTCTGGGTAGTCTTGCCTGCTCACTCTCTCAGAGAGCGTCATATTAACCCCAGACAATGACCAGCTTTGGTGTTTCTTAATTGGAAACAGTTTCTCCATGGCAAGAAGACCCTCTTAAGCGTAAACAGTGGTAATTTAAATTTCTAAATGACTCTGTGGTCTTATCATACTTTGGTGTGAGAAATTAGCTTGGACACTTCAACCCAGCCTTTTGCCGGTCAGAGCAGAGGTTTCAGCAGTGGGGGGTGAGGGGAGCCGGGGTTTGCTGAACTGCACGGGGCCTGCAGAATTTGAAGGATGCTAGCTCCTTTCCAGAACCCAGGAAAGTCTTTCCATGGGCTGGTTTTCCCTGGACCTCTCCCTGGAATGGAATCTGCTACAAGACCCTTCTATTTAGCCCAGGTCTTGCATCTGCAAAGAGCTTTCACTTTAGACACACGATGATTCCTTCAAATGAAGTTAGACATACAGCTACAAATCAGGTTCACCACGTTCAGTTGTGCGGGTTACTCACTGTGCAAGTCTGGGAGTCATGGTCCATACCAGGTCTATGTGAATGGCTTAGGGTTGGGCAGTACACAGCCTGTACAACTGTATATAGAGGCTGGGGATACATGGGCAAGATAAAAGAAGACAACATTCAACATACAATTTATACCTACACCTCAATGCTGAACCACTCTGCCTAGTATGAGGTGGGAATTGTGACCCTGTTTTGTCGTGTTTCCTTGTTTTAATCGATATCATTTCATTGGTATAGTTTAGGAACCGTGAATTGCATAGGCTTTAAATGTACAGCTCAGTGTGCTTCAAGAAATGCATACATGCATGTAGCCCACACTCCTGTCAAGATAAAGAACTATGGCCCCGGGGGTGCCTGGGTGGCTCAATGGGGTAAGCGTCCAACTCTCAGTTTCGGCTCAGGTCGTGATCTCATGGTTTGTGAGTTCGAGCCCTGTGTCGGGCTCCATGCTGACAGTGTGGAGCCTGCTTGGGATTCTCTTTCCCTCTCTCTGTGCCCCTTCCTCTTTGCTCTCTACCTCCCTCTCCCCCCAAAAAAAAAAAAATTAAAAAAAAAAAAAGAACAGTGGCCAGCTTCATGGGACGTGATCTATATGGTCATATAAGGTCTCATGTAGGGTGTTACATTTGGTTTAATGCTCTATGGTCACTGTCTTGAAATTCTTAATAATTTTTCTAACAATGGGTGTAGCATTTTCATTTTGTGCTTCCTTCCCAATTAGGGCCGTGTGCTGCCCCCCCCATACTATTATTTACTATTTCTTTTTACATTGATTCACTTAGAAAGTCTACTTTTTAAAACCTCATCCTGAGTAATGATACCCATCAACTTCCAGTTTTAGTGTGTTGGGTTATTCTTTCCAAGATGCTTTAGAATAGAATAGAATAATAGATTATTATTACTATGATAGATAATAGATATAGATAATAATAATAACACCTCCAATTTTTTACTGTTTTATCAACACCCCAGGCCCAGCGGGGCCCCCAACAACTTGATGGGGTGTGTGTTGCTGGTATGCTGAGCCACAGGTGGGGAAACTGAGGCCCAGAGAGATGAAGTCAGCTTACCCAAATGACCATATATGGGCTGTGATGGCAGAGTGGGGTGGGAACCTGGGCGTGGAGCCCTGTGCCTCACCGTCCCACCGGCTGCCTCAAGATGAAGGATTAAAATAGAAAAGAGGGGCGCCTGGGGGGCTCAGCAGGTTGAGAGTCCAACTCTTGATTTCGGCTCAGGTCATGAGCTCATGGTTTGTGAGTCTGAGCCCCACACCTGGCTGTGCGCTGACAGTGCAGATCCTGCTTGGGATTCTCTCTCCCCCTCTCTGCCCCTCCCCTGCTTGTGCTCTCCCCTGTCCCTCTCAAAATAAATACATAAACACTAACAAATAAAATAAAATAGAAAAGAATCTTAAAATGACTTGAGACTGGGAAGGACAGAGGTCTTAATGAAAGAGTAGGACAAGTTAATGCTGGCCAGACGGGGCTGGGGAGGAAGAAAGAGCCACCACCCTGCGTGGGAATGTCACTCGTGATCCCCAGGGTGCTTGCCCCACATGCACCCTCCTTTGCTTCCTTCCTCTTCTTTTTTTTTTAATGTTTATTTTTGAGAGAGAGGGAGAGACAGAGTGTGATCAGGGGAGGGACAGAGAGAGAGGGAGACACAGAATCAGAAGCAGGTTCCAGGTTCCCAGCAGTCAACACAGAGCCTGATGTGGGGCTCGAACTCACAAATTGTGAGATCATGACCTGAGCCCGAGTCAGTCACCTGACCACCTGAGCCACCCAGGCGTCCCCTTCCCCCCGCTTCCTTCTTGTTGCCTCTCTGGTTCCAAGAAGAGAGTCCAACCCTCAATGCCTGCACCATCCAGGTCTGAAGGGCACAGAGATTTGATCTCACCTGCTCCATTTTGCAGATGAGGAAACTGAGTCCCCAAGGGGGAAAAAAAAAACACCTCTCCATGGCTGCCATGGGCTGAGTACAGTGAGCATGCCAACTGAGGACTCTTGAGAAATGGGGTCCCCACTCTAGGGCAGCTTCCCCCAGGCCAGCCCTGGCAATGCAGTGAGCACATATTGAGCACCTGCTGCATACCAGTCTCTTCTCGGCATGTCGTACCGTTTTATCCCCTGTACAGCCTGCAGAATAGGTCTTCTTACTGTCACCCCTCTTTCAGGACAAAAAGCCGGGGCTCTGATAGGTTCAGAAACTTGCTTCCGGTCCCGGCACAGGCAGAGCTGGGATTTAAACACAGAGCTCCTGAGTGCAGCGTCCATGCAGAGCGTAGGCTCTGGATTCAAATCCTGACTCTGCCTCTCCTGCTGTGGGTCTCGGGCATGCCGCTTCTCCTCTTGATGGTTCACTTTCTTCACCTCTAAAATGGGGATGATAGCGTCTACTTGGTGGGATTCTTCAGAGAATCAAATGGAATATTCTGAGCAAGGGGCTGGCTCAGGGTCTTGCTTAGTCAGTGCAGCTCGAATGTTCTGGTGTGTTTTCCCCGTCTCCTGAGTTCAGCCCCATCAGCAGGAACGCTAACTCCGAAAGTAACTCAATTTTCATTTATTTCTACTTGACTAACCTTTATCGAAGTACCACAGGATCCCATTGACGGCTAGATACTTCCACACCCCCTGTTTCATCTAATTCTTTCGACAGCTCTTTGGAGCAGGTGCTGTGATTTCTAGTTTACACCCAGGGAAGCAGACTCAGAGAAGGAGAGCTACTCGCCCGGGGCCACACAGCAAAGTGACGCATCCCTCAGTCCCGTGCTGTCGCTGCCACGCCTCACAGGTCTTTCTGCTCTGCCTCGTGCCTCCTGGCCCCTCTTCTGCTCCTCAGGCCCGGAACATTCTTTGGTTGGCCTTGCTGTGTGTTCTGAGCCAGCCGGGCGGCCCCATTGGCTCACAGCTGTCAGGGACTGCGTGGAGCAGCGGAGGCGGCAGAGGAGGGGCCCCACGGCTGCTCCTGTTCCCGGCACCCCCTGCCCCTCACACATGCCATCTGCCGGCTTCGACCGCCTCATCATTTGCAACCATCTGCCGGGCTCCCGGGAGGGCCTGCAAAGCCCTGGGAAGTAACGCACCACCCGAACAGGCGCCTTCTGCCTGCGTGGGGAGCAGAGACGCTCAAGCCCCTGAAACCCTACCGCGCCCCGAAGCCTCCAGGAGCTACACACCCGCGAGAGAAGCCCTTTCAAAAGGAATGTTCTAGAAGGCTGAAGCCTCCGCTCCGATTAGCTGCCCGGAACTCACTCCCGCGGCCCTGGTGTGGACCCCGGAGCCAGCCCCACTCTCCCAGCCTTGGCTTCCCTTAGGCTTTGGCCTGAAATCTCATTTTGAGTTTAGAAAGGCTGGCGTCTCTTGGCAGGGATGCCTGGTCCCCTGCTGGGCCACAGGCTCGCCGGCCTCTTGGGCGCCGGACTCTCAGCACGCGTTTTGCCGGAGGCCGAGAGAGGCCGGACGTGGACGGGGGAGAGGGGCTGCTTCCGCGGGCGGGAGGAAAGACAGTGTCCGGTTGGTCTCCGCACTCAGGCCCCTTGCCTGGGCCGTCTCTGGTGGCCAGGACAGAGGCTGTCAATTTTATTCCTTAGCTTTACATTTTTGCATTTTTTGTTTTAGTTTAGTTTAGTTTTGTTTTTTTTTGGTAACAGCGTTGCTGAGATAGGATTATGTACCATACAAATTTGCCTACTTAAACGTGTGCAGGTCAGTGGTTTTTAGTATATCCAGTACAACCGTCGCTACTATCAATTTTAGAATATTTCCATCGCCCTGAAGACAAACCTTGTTCCCTCGACTTTCACCCCTCTGTCCTCCAGTCCCACAGACTTACACAACCAGGGAGCTGCTTCCTGTGGACGTGCCAGTCCTGGACACCCATGAATGGAGTCGTATAACGTGAGGACTTTTGTGCCCAGCTCCTCTCACTTAACGTGTTTCCAAGGTTCGTGCACAGCATAGCAGGTGTCAGTCCTTTGTTTCTCTTTATTGCCAACAAATAGTTCATTTTGTTTATCTTTCATTTATTTTTTGAAACTTAAAATTTTTTTTAATGTTTCTTTATTTTTGAGAGAGAGAGAGAATCCCAAGCAGGCTCCATACCGAGCATGGAGCCCGAGGCGGGACTTGAGCTCATGACCGTGAGATCATGACCTGAGCCAAAGTCAAGAGCCGGATGCTTAACCGATTGAGCCACCCAGGTGCCCTTATTTAGTGAAACTTTTTAAAATTGAGAAATATAGTACAATTCAGAAAAATACATAAAATAGAAACATGTAGCTTAATAAGCTATTGTAAAGCAAAACCCTTATTCCCACGGAGGTCAAGGAAGAGATTAGTGCTGGTGCCTTCCCCACCCCCAATCCCCAGGAAATGTGTTTCTTCACAAGTGAGGTCAACTCCTGACCCCAGGGGAGAGTAATCACTGTCTGGCTTAAGTGTATGTAGGGGGGAGAGGGGAGTGGGGAACACAAAGCATGGCTCACCACCTGTTTGTGTAAATAAAGTTTTATTGAAATACAGCCACATCCATTCTCTTATGTAGGTAGAGCTTTTGTGCTATAATGGCAGAATTAAGTGCTTGTGAGAGAGACCACATGGCCTCTGGCTCATAATACCCTCACCTGGTGAAGGGGCTAGGGAGCTCTCTGGGGGGGTTATAAGGTATTAACACCTTTCAGGAGGGTGGAGCCCTCATGACCTAGTCACCTCCCAGAGGCCCCACCTCTAGACACCATCGTGTTGGGAGGCAGAATGCCAACTTATGAATTTCAGGAGACACCAATATCCAGTCTATAGCAATCATATGATATTGCTAGCTGTGTTTTGTGCATTTTCATTGCTATGTTAGATCCCACATTGTGACAATATATCTTCTTCTGTTTGTTCATTCTACTTTTTTTAATGTTTATTTTTGAGAGAGAGAGAGAGAGAGAGAGACAGACAGGGTGCAAGCAGGGGAGGGGCAGAGAGAGAGAGAGAGGGAGACAGAATCTGAAGCAGGCTCCAGGCTCTGAGCTGTCAGCACAGAGCCCAACGTGGGGCTTGAACCCACGAACCGTGAGATCATGACCTGAGCTGAAGTCAGATGCTTAACTGACTGAGTCACCCACGTGCCCCATTTCATTCTACTCTTCATAGGTGTATGGTTCATTTTATGTTTTTATTAGGAATAATGCTGCTGGTGCTTCAAGTGTGATCCCAAGACCAGGAGCTTGTTAGGAATGGAAGTCTTGGGTCCACCACAGAGCTCCCGAACAAGAGACTCTGGGTCTGGGGCCAGCAATCTCCATTTGACAAGCCCTCTGACAAAGGACTCCTGTTTTGAGAATCACCATTCTGGTGTTTACCTCGACATGGACTTGCTCGGTCAACTTTGTGTATCCACAGCTTTACAAAGCAAGGCCTTCCCAGTTTCCAAAATGGGTGTCTCAGTCCCCACTCCCACTAATGGGGTATGCGAATTCCCACTGCTCTAGCCCTGACAATCCTTAGCTTTATCAGATAGTAAAAATTTTCCAACCTGATGGATGAGAAACGGTATCTCACTGTGGTTTTCAATTTTCACTTCCGTGATTACTAATGGGCTTGTCTTCTCATGCTTATGGCTATTTGGATTTTCTCTTGTGGTGCCTGTTCACGTCTTCTGCCTGCATTCCTGTTGGTTTGTCTGTCTTTTCCTTACTGATTTATAGAACTTTAAAACTTTTTTTTTTACATAGTTTAATCTTTTGTTGCTTACAGGTTTTTCAAATTCCTTTTCTCATTCGGTAGCTTACCTTTTCACAGATGTGTTCTGATGAACAGACACTCTGAATTTTTTTTATTGTGGCAAAATGTATGTAACATAAAATTGACCATTTTAACCATTTAACATGTCGCTATACAACATCACTACCTTGTTCTCCGGAGAGCTTTTTCGTCTTCCCCAACTGAAACTCTGCACCCATTAACCACGAGCTCCCCATTTCTTCACTTCTCTGGCCCCTGGCAACCACGGTCCCAGGCCCACTTTCTGTCTTTAAGAATTTGGCTATTGTAGTGGGGGGCTGGGGGGCTCAGTCGGTTAGGCATCCAATGCTTGATTGCAGCTTGGGTTGTGATCTCAAGGTTGTAAGATTATGCCCTGCACTGGGCTCTGTGCCAGGCATGGAGCCTGCTTAAGATTCGCGCTCTCTCTCCCTCTCCCCATCCCTTGCACTCTCTCCGCAAAACTTGCTGGGTGCAAGATAACTTGTTACTGTCCTGGTCTCTCCTTGGAAGATGGAGTGGTTCTTCTTTCTGCTCTAAGGTTTCCTAAAGTCTGCTATTCTCTCCCTCATGGGATGACGTGCGTGCGTGCACATGTGTGTTGGGGGAGGGTGCAGGGACCCACTTCAGTGATCTACTCCAGCATCCTTGCTTTCTTCACTTCCCCTGGTCTAGGAGCCCCGGCTACCATAAGAAAGACACCCCCAAATCTTAGGGGCTTTCCATGATAAGAGTGGATTTTCTGCTCCCATGGAGTCCAGTGTGGGTGTTCTGGGCAGGCCCCCTTCCACAGGCTCATCCAGAGATCCAGTCTCCTTCCTTTGCAGGACTTTGGAGCATTTTCTGTTGAGCCAGTGGCTCGGGAGAGGATGGAGGACGGTGGGGACAGTCCCTAAGGGTGAGGCTTAGAAGCAGCTCAGTTCATGCCCACCCACATTCCTTGGGCCAAAACTCAGCCTTATGGCTGCCTTCAACTACAACGGGTGTAGGGAAATGTAGTTTAATGCATGCTCACGAGGAAGAAGAAATCGGCCCGGTGACACAGAAAAGTCCCTGACATGCCCTCCGGCTTCCCTTCCTCTGAGCCCCAGGCCAGGGGAGCTTTATTAAGCAGAGGACGTGGAGGAGAGGGGAGGTGGCCCGGACTTTCCTCCATTCTTCTAAATATATCAGGCACAGTCCAAACTGTGGCGTTTGAACTTAAAAGCCCAGACTTGTGCCGCTCGGCAGCCTTGTTCTTGTGGCCTGAGAGCTGGTCTGGCTTTTTCCCACGGTTCCAGCCTTCCCCTACAGCAATGCGCACAGGTGGCAAAGGACAGAGCGGAGGTGAGGGGGGGGGGGCTGGGGTGGGGAGGGGGGCTCAGGAAGGCTGTGGGAAACCTCAGCTAATGTCTCCAAATATTATCCCGCTCCAGTTCACTCAAGAATCTGGCTGAGCCGAGGCCACCTTTTAGTTTGCAGATTTCAGTTTCTTGCTCTTTTTGAAATCGGAATGCCATTCTTGCTTTCAGGTACTTGATTCCATCCCGGTCCCCCAGGCTTCCCCACCGGCACATCCACAAAGGGCCCGCGGGCCCCCCACGGAGGGTCCTAGCAGGGCTCCGCCTTGCCAGTGCTCCCTCTGCCCTTTTCGCTTTAAATGAGCCTTTTCCTTGCCAGAGAAGTCAGGAACAAAGCAGAATCTGGAGAGTTCGGCTCACTTGCTGTCAGGATTTGACAGCCGTACCTTGGGCTCCGAGCAGCCCACTCATCCCTGCCTTGTTATTCTCGTTCTGAACGGGACCGTGAGCCCTCTGTGGCTCTGGCCAGCAGTTTTGGGGGGAAGGTCTCTGGCCCAGCCAGACGGGATCTCCTTCCCCACTGGGGTGTCTGTGCCCGTCCCTGCCAAGACCCCAGCAGTGTGTCAGGATATGCCTGCATCTGGAAGCGTTAAAAAAGAAATAGGCCCCTCCTCTAGCCCTCCTGCCTTACGGCTCCCGCGGGTCCCTGGGATGACCTTGTTGTAGGTGTACACTTGGTTTCTGTCTCCTTGTCACAGACACTGGGTTCCGTGAGGGCGCGGCCTTGCCTGCCTCATTCGGTGCTCCCCCAGTGGTCGCTCAGAGCCTCACACTGTGCATAGACCATCTCAATTAATTCTCCCAACAGCCCTCTGAAGTAGGGGCTCTTTCTGCCCCCCTCAACACACACGGAGAGAACCGAGGCTCAGAGAAGCCGAGTGCCTTGCACGACCCTCGCCCAGCCACGAAGGGATGGAGCCTGCACTGGGTCCAGGACTGCCCGGACTCCACCCCAGGGTTCCGCGGGGGGTGGGGGGGCACTGCCATTTGCTGCGCTTCTGGTTCTCTTCTGCGCCCTGGTTTCTTTGGAAATGAAATTCGTAGCTCATCTTTTGAGCCATCCTTCCCTTCCTGCGCCTCAGTGGCTCTCCTCCCTGGAGGTTTTATTTATTTATTTTTATGTCTTTATTTTATTTTTGAGAGAGAGACAGATCACCAGCAGGGGAGGGGCAGAGAGAGAGGGGGATACAGAATTGGAAGCAGGCTCCAGGCTCTGGGCTGTCAACACAGAGCCTGATGCGGGGCTCAAACCCATGGACCGTGAGATCATGACCGGAGCCGGAGTTGGATGCTCAACCGACTGAGCCCCCCAGCTGCCCCCCCTGGAGGTTTCTTTAGAATCCAGCGAGCTGGGGGGTAGCAGGAGAGGAGAGGATATCGCTTGCTTACGGTGGTGAGCCTTCCCCTCTGCTGCCTCATTATTTCCCGCGGAGTTTTCATCAATGTCTCTTTAGGACTAAAGCTGACAAATAACCTGGCTGAGATGGTGAGAAGGATTTAATTCAGTTCACTCGGTGCCCTTCATTCTCTTGTGCTCACGCCAGTGGAGGGAGCGGGGCAGGCTGGGTTCAAGGTAGGGGCTTCTTTTTTTTATTATTAAAAAAATTTATTTTTACATTGATTTATTTTTGAGAGACACAGAGCACAAGTTGGGGAGAGGCAGAGAGAGAAAGAGGCACAGAATTCAAAGCAGGCTCCAGGTTCTGAGCTGTCAGCACAGAGCCCCACACGGGGCTTGAACTCACAGACCATGAGATCACGACCCAAGCCGAAGTCGGACGCTTAACCGACTGAGCCACCCAGGTGCCCCTCAAAATAGGGGCTTCTCATCCAGCAGATCTGGCATTGAATACAGGGACGTCGGACCTGTTTCTGAGTCTGTAAAGATGACAAAGACCGCCCCACCTCCCAGGCATTTGAGGTTTGCATTCTGACAAGATAATGTGAAGCTGCCTTCCAGAAGGGGGTTCCAGTGTCTGAGAGTTCACAGAAGGTGTCACACACTTGGCCGTATGTCATTGGTTAGCAAGATTTATTGAGCACCAACCGTGGGCCTCCCCGGGACTCTTCTAGGTCTCTGTCCCCACGGATGTGTTTCCGGCGAGGCAGGAACTCAGGGGAAGGAACTTACTGTCAGTCCGAGTCGGTGGTCATCAGTTGTCCGTGTGGGTCTGCAGGGGACTGATCTATTCATTCCTCTTTCTCAGCAATTCTGCTCCGGGTGTGTACGCTTGTACATGTTCTTACAAAGGGGCCACTTTTGCCTATTTTAAATCGATGCCAAGATTATGTCTATTCATTAGCTATTTCTGCAATAAAGCCCTATAACAAATCACGCCAAAACACAGTGGCTTTCAAAAACAAGGACTGTCCTTTTTTTTTTTTAATGTTTATTTATTTATTTTGTGTGTGAGAGAGAGCACGAGCATGAGTGGGGGAGAGGGAGAGAGAGAGAGGGAGAGAGAGGGGAGAGAGAGAGAGAGAGAGAGAGAGAGAGAGAGAGAGAGAATCCCAAGCAGGCTCCGCTCTGTCAGCACAGAGCCCGATTCAGGGCTCAATCCCATAAACTGTGAGATCAGGACCTGAGCTGAAATCAAGAGTCTGAGGCTCAACCAGCTGAGCCCCCCGGGGTGCCCCAAGGACTATCCGTCTTGCTTCTGGGTCTGTGCGCTGAGCGAGGCTGCTGCGGGCCATGGGCTCATGGGGCTTGGTTCCAGACCGTGGGTTCCCTGGGGAAAATTCTCCTGATTTTATACACGGCCGCGTCTGCCCACATTCCACTGGGCAAAGCAAGTCACATGTCCAGGTCCCAAGTCTGTAAGGGTGGGGGAGGGGGAGCGAGAAGAGACATGAATACGCAGCATGCAGAGACTGTTAAGTGGTGCTCTCGGTGCTAAGGAGGAAAACGGGGAGGGGCCTGCACTGGCAAATAGGGTAGTGGTGGAAGGTCTCTTCTCGCAGGAGGTATTTGAATAAAGATGAAAAGGAGGGGCATCTGGGTGGCTCAGTGTGTTAAGACTCCGACCCTTGATTTCGGCTCAGGCCATTAGCTCACAGGTTGTGAGATCCAGCCCCTAGCCGGGCTCTGCATTGCGGAGCCGGCTTGGGATTCTCTCTCTCGCCTCTTTCTCTGCCCCTCCCTCTCCCTTCTTCTCCCTCTCTCTCAAAATAAACAAATAACTACAATAGAAGACCCAAAGGAGGTAAGGGGGCCAACCATGTGGGGCGAGTGAGACATTCCAGAAAAGCAATTGGAGCAGCCCCGACAGTGGGCAGCCGGTGTGGAAAACATCAGGGCTTATACATGGGGTGTGGAGGCCCAGAGGGGCATGCGAGCAGCCCAAAGTCACAGGAGCAGGCTGGGACCAACATGAGGGATTGAGTGTGCAAAGTTTAAGAGACCCCGGTGTCAGAGGCGTGCAAGTCCTGGTCCTGGGTTAGAGGTGCACCTGGACTCAGACCCCGGTCTCTGACACACACAGCGTGAGGCGCCCTGTAAATGCTGCATATACACAGTGCCAGCTATGAAGGGCTTGGCTACTGCTTTCCAGGGGAGGGTCTTTTCTCGGATGTAATCTGGGCTGTAGGACACCCATCAGAACAGGAAAGGAGAGGGTGCTGGAAGAGAGAAGAAAGTTGGGACCCTGCCCGCCCACTCTTCATTCAGTGCTGGGCCACCTTCACCAAGCTCCTCACGGAGCAGATGCACCCATCACCACTGCCACAGGCAAGACTTAAAAACCACAGGCGACAGAACCATCACTCAGACAGGCTGGAAGGAAAAAGAGAACGGATGGGTCCAAGTCCCTGAAAGACCCCCTTCAGGCACGGGTGGATCCAGGATTCAAACTACATCGATTTCTTTTCAAGTGTTGACTCTTGTCTGTTGTGGCTTCATTCTTGAGCTGATTCTTTCCAGAAGGTGGCAAAGTACGGCTGCTGGAGCATTTATACACAGCAATCCCAGAAGGAAGAGAGCGTTTTCCCTCAGCAGCACCCACGAAAGTCCAAGGCTGCTTCTCACTGGGATGCTCACTTGCTTTTTCTGAATCAATTACAGTCATTAGGAAAATGCAAAACTCTGATTGGCCAGGCTTGGCTCATGTGACCATCGGCACTGGGGGTGAGATCTTTGAAACCACAAGACTGAGGGGGAGGGAGGGAGAAGGGTAGATCTGTGAGGAAAACCGGGCGGCTGTTACCCTGTTACCAGAAGGGAGGACGGTCTGTGTCTTTCCACTCCCCACACCGTGACTTCCACCCTCCGTCACCAGCAAGGAGCCATTTACCCACTAGTGCAGTGGCTCTTGAAATACAGGTGGGCCCTCCCTTGACAGATTCAGGTGCAGTAGGTCTGAAGTAAGACCCCCACCAGCTATTCTATTCTATTCTATTCTATTCTATTCTATTCTATTCTATTCATTCTATCCCATCCCATCATTTTAAAGTAGGCTTCAGGCCCAATAAGGGGCTTGAACTCACAACCCTGAGATCAAGAGTCACATGTTCCACTCACAGAGCCAGGTGCCCCCCCCCCATTATTTTTTAAAGGCTCCCCCTGCAGTCAGGGCTGAGAACGAGGGTTCTGGGTCCCCTTAGCTCACTCCATGTATTATTCTCTAATAAGGAAAGACTAAGAGGGGCAGGAATCCCTAACTTGACCGCAAGCCCCTTAGGCAGTCTCTGGCTTATATTAAACTGAGGTTTGAACCGGCCCCCGGGTCTCCTGGGATGGGGACCAGGGTGGCCCCAGCAGACGGTGGCTTCTGATGGGCATCAAAGCCCCTGAGGTCAGACTCGTACCACCCAGGCCGTGCACCGCTCCGAGGACCCCCGGCCCAGCCCGCTGCTGCGCCTTGGCCGCCAGCCCCGTGGCAGCTGAACAGAATCCAATTAGATGCCTCTCCTTGGGGTGAGGTGGGCCCAAGCCACACTGAGCCCTGGTCTTTGTTCAGTTTTCTCTCCACTCACAAGGATTTTGTTTTCCTTAGAACAAGGCCCTGGGGGCGAAGAGACGGGGAAGGACCAAGGGACACGTAATGAGAGTCTCTTCAAGGGAAGCGTCTTCACAGGTGTTATTTTCTACCTTATCTTGAAAACAGGGGCAGCGTTGGGTAGGAGAAAATTCTAGAGTCACATGCACCGGGGGCCGCAATCTGCAGTCTGGGACTCGCTTCTCTTTGTGACATTGATCCTGAGCTCTTGAGCCTCAGTTTCCCTGTCTGTCAAATGCGGCTAGTAGGAATTCCTACCTGATGGGGTTTTGTGGGCGAAATAAAGTAGCGTAGTGAAGTCTGTGGGTCTGGCGCATGCTGGCTGTGACGATTGTCCTCACCTGCCGATTGTACTCACGGGAATCTGCCCGAGGTCCTTGGGGAGACTTTCTGCCCTTATGAGCTTGTAGTCTAGTGGAAGAGACAAACTTGAATCAAGTAAGCTAGGAATGATGTATGCATTGAGGAAACTGATAAAGCACAGATTCTCCAATGTGGCTACACACTGGGGTCCTCTGGGGGAGATCTGGGAGATATGGGTGCCCCACCCTGCCACCTAGGGATTCCGATCTGCTGGACATGAGCTGGGGTTGGAGCATCAGTGTTCTTCAGCCCTCCCTAGGTGATTGCTGTGTGTGGCCAGGGCTGAGAATCACTGGCCCAAAAGGAAACTTGCCTAAACTGAGGTCAGGGAGGGTGTCCTGGGGGAGGTGAGAACTGAGGGATGGGTATGAGCCTACTGAGATAGGGCTTGGTGGGGGGTGACAGTGAAAAAAGAAAGTTCTAGTTCAGGAACAGCATGTGCAAAGGCCCTGTGGTTTGAAGGAGGGCGGCATTTAGGAGGGGGTCTGAGAAAAAGCTAGTGTGGCTGGAGCACAGAGGGGATGAGTGTGGAGATACGGGAGGGGCCAGACTGCACAGGACTTAGAAGTCTTTCCTCTATCTGAGCAGTAAGGAGAGCCATGGAAGGATTCTGGTAGGAGGTGACAAGGTCAGGTTTGCACTTTCAAAAGACCCCTGTAGTTGTTGTGTGGATGGTGGATTGGAAGGGGACCCGTTTGGGCATGGGGGACCCTGGGGGAGGCTATGGCAGTCACCTGGGTGAGCAAAGACGGAGGCTTGGATGAGGGAGTAGCTCAGTGTAGAGGTCAGGTACTTGGGTTTGGCCTCAGTCTCTGACCATGTTCTCTTCACTCTTCCGAGCCTCAGTTTCCTTATCGGAAAGGCCGGGGTCGTGGTAATGGCCACCTCGCAGGGTCGTTGTGATCATTAAAGGG
>PISW01006027.1:38778-71639 GCA_004023785.1 Mungos mungo
CAGTGCCTGGCACACAGCGGTACTTAATAAATGTGTTAGTGAATGCATACATGAAGGGATAAATAAATGGGTAACTCCCCCTGCATTTTTTTAGGACTGAGTATAGACTGCTTGCGGTCGGAGGTTTGGTACATTTCCATGATGGCTTCCCACGCTTATAATCTAATGTCTGGTGCGTCTTCTAGAAGAAGATGGGTCAGGGTCAGTAGCACTAGTAAGGCTTTGTCTTTCCTTTTCTCTGTTTCATATCCGTGAAGGTTCGGCAAATTTGTCTCTTGCCCTCTGACACTGGCATAAATACATTATGACTTGGACCTTCTGGGCTGTCCTCTGCGGTCACCATTCAAGGACTCATGCATGCCGCAGGTGGGACCATGTTCTTGGTTCATCCTTTGTCTTTGCCTTGCTGTCTTGGCTAATGATGCCATCATTCATCTTCTCACCCCTGTCCCTTGGCCCTAAGAAAAATGCACCGCTGGTTCTATGGATTCTGCCTCCTGGATGGGTGGATTTTCTCACCTCCTTCCCATGAAAGCAGTCATGGGTGAGCCTTTGGTATCCCCTTGGGCAAAGATGGCTTGCTATTAATTGGTCTCTTTTTGCCCACGTCTCCCCTGCATCCACACCGAGTCTTTCCCAAATCTTAGCTTTTCCGTGTGTCTTTTCTCTGAAAGTTTTAATGGCTTCCCCTGGCTCCAAACTTCTGAGTCCAGCCTCCTTGAGTCAGCATTTAAACATTTCCCCAATTCAGCCTCCACCTAGCCTTACATTCCACCTTCCCCCCATTTCCACCACCCAGCAACCCAGCTTCTCAGGGGACACTCATGCTTCCAGGAAAATGCCCCTCAGCTGCTGCCCCATGACTGTCCATGCGCTGGAACTGCAGCCTGAAATGCTCCCACTGTTGACATTTACGCGTCCTTCAATCCCCAGATCAGATGCCATCTCCTTTACGAATTTCAGTCTCTTTACTCAGACCTAATTGCTCCTCCAAGCTGGAATTAAGTGGAATGTCCAGAAAAAGAGCAAGAAAAATACTGTTAGCTGTTTCCCCAACTTCTTCCGAAAGGAATTTGTTTTTGCTCAGCTATCCATATGTATCCATTTTTTTTTTTGGTAATGTAGCCCATGTCCCCAGCGCAGGAGTGAATCTTGATCACTCAACAAGGTCTAAATCAACAAGGTTATCTTGTCCCCTTGACAGTGATGGGCTTAGAAGTAGGTGTGTGACCCAGTTTTGCGGGGAGACTGTGGAAAACTTTTTCAGTCTTAGAAGAGATATAAGAGTTTCTTCCACTTCAGTTTGGATTGCTGACAGCATATTATGACTCTAAGGGTCAAAATTAGGACAACCCATCATCTGTCATTGTCAGGACGGGAGAGCACACAGATGGGAAGGACTTTGTGATGATATTGTTGAGCTGCTCAATTAACCGACCCTAGAGGTGCTTTCCTTCCAAGGTTTTCTTTATGTTATAAGGAAATCTCTTATCATTCAAGATAGTTGGATCAGGGTGTCTCGTTACTTGCAGCCTAAAGCACCCAGGAAGATACAAGGACAATAGCTAAGTCGGTTCAGGTCTGTCTGCTCATGAGGATATTACATAGCTTAGTTGTGTCGTCACATGAGACATTAGGACATTATTTATGCAAATCACTCAAGACCCAAAACTGTTGGTCCAGCATGGTATAGAAATGTATGCAAATGAAAAAAGATCAGAAGAAAATAATTTTTTTAAATGATGATGACTGTGTTAGGGTAGTAAACTTGTTTATTATTTCTTTCCCTTCTTGCAATTTTTAGTGCTGTGTACATGCCCACACGTGCATATGCATACATATACATCATATTGAATTTACTGTACATAGTATAGAGTATGCTAGAAAGATATGTAATTTTACTACATAGCTCAATAAGTATGTATAGTATATACTGACATATATTTGTACAGTTATGTGTATACATTATATATGTTTATATATGCATTTATATATTTGTATATATGTAATTTTGCTCTTACTGATGTAAGTGCTTTGTAAATATGAATATTACATTCATAAGCATTAAATATTAAGTACCTCATACATATTAAATTGAGTTGATCCTCACAAACCCCCTGAAGAAGATACTATTATTATTCCCATTTTACTTTGAGGAGACTGAGGCCCAAAGGGGTTGGGTAACTTGTGCAAAGGCACAGATCTAGTATGTGGGGAGACAAGACTGAAACACAGACAGCTGGGCTCTAGAGTTTGTGTTCTTAATCACCATGGTATGCTACCTCTGAGTGTCCATAAAAACTGGATCCCATAATACTATCTGGTTTTGCTCTTTTTGAAAGGCAAGCCATGAACTGTGGATTTCTGGCGAGATCTCCCCCTTTGTCATAGGGCGTGGGATTGACAGAGCATGTCAGGGATATGGGAGTGGGCGGTGATCCTCACCTTGGGAGGGGTTATGGAGTCTCATGGGGGTGCAGGGACAGAGGCAGTAATTCAGCAAGTGCTTCCCAGATGGCTGTGGTGTTCTGACTGCCACACACAGGCTGGATCCTGGCCAGAGGCAGCAGACCAAAGCTGTAGGATCATGCCCAGCCTATATCCCAGCAGCAGGCTTCAACCAGCCAGTAGATACTGGTTCAATTGGTCAAATCTGTAACATGCAAATGATATGCTTAAATGATGACATGTTAAAGCAGTTGTGGAGGATGAGGAGGTTCATGAACATTAGCACAGGATACCTCTATCATCTGACTGTGATTGGGGAAATGGCTGGCAGATAGGATTGAGTACTACCCATCCTTGGAGTCACACCCCCAGGGCAAATGGTGCTGGGGAGCTGTCCATCAGGCAGTGCTGAAGGCTTGGGTCATGAGAGAAAGCAGAATTTGGAGTGAACAAAGGGAAAGGAGATGGGGAGGGAATCAAAGGCACTGGGAATCCAGGTCAGAATCTGCATCAGTGAATCCTGTCTTCCCTTAGAGGTGACTAGTAATATCGACAGGGGCCAATCTATTGTAATCAAGTGGGGAAACTAATTAGGTTAAGTAATAAATATATAAGATATATTTGGTTATAGATATGTGAAGGAAAAAGCATAATTATATGGCCATGCATATTGGAAAATATTTTGTGGTTATGTTTTTTTGACAAATAGAATATATTGGATCAATGGAATCAGACAAATATCTTGTGCAGTAGGATACTTGGAGACACAGGCATGATAAAGAGGGAGAAAGTGCATTTCTGACACTCTTGTGTCCACCAGAGAGATGGAAGAACTAGACCAGTGTAGAGGAGAGAGAGATAAGTCATTTTCAGGGCAGGAGAGATGGGTGATGGATAAAGGAGATGCGTACGGGCATGGTCACAGCAAGGGTAAATAAATGAAATGTTGAAGGACTTGTGTATTGTGTTCTGCTCATCAGCACCACTGCATCAAGGACACAGTGAACTGGGGGAAGGGTGGCAGGTGCTCTCCTGGTGGTCTGTGGTGCATTGGGTTGACTTATCAGAAATTGTGACATCTCGATGCCTTGGTCTCCCTCCCTGTCTCTTGCTGCTGCCAAAAAGGGTGGGCGACTTGTACAATCAAGTCAGAGTCTTCATCCCAGGAGGGCACTACAGTCTAAGACACACCACCAAAATAAGAATTTGGAAAAGAAACCAAGACAGAGATCTGGTTATACAGAGGGAGGTGTCCCAGCTATCAAGCCAGCACCCCAACTGGACAGGAAGTCCATCTCTATGAACTGGGGCACAACTGAGAAAGTCTTTGAAGGATGAGTAGGAGTTTTGGAGGAAAGATGTGAGGAAACGAGATCCAGGCAGCGAGGATGTGCCTTGTTTGTCTTGGTTGGGGGAGTGGTGGGGAATTCATGTAATTGAGGTTCATGGTGGTTGTCTTGTAGGAGATGAGTCTGGAAAAGTTAGTAGGGGCAAGAGTTAAAAACAATATGCCAGATGAAAGGCTGTGGACTTTAAATAGTGCTAAGTGTGATATTCAAAATCTTTTAACAACCAACAGGTACCGACAGGTAAGAATGGGTGCTGGCCATGGTGCTGGAGCAAATCTTGAAAGAGGAACCTAAGGTCTTGGAGAAATGGGCAGGAGTGATGTGCGTATGTGTGGGGGGCACCTGGGTGTGGAGAGTCGGTGCTCGGGATAGTAACTATTTCCCGGTGTGAACTGATATGAAAGTATGTCAATATGCAAACCATCAGAATGGCTGTACTGCTGCATATTTGCCGGATATCAGGCCTGAGTTGAGAGCCGAGGAGTGATACAATTGGATTTAGCCTTTGAAGAGTGACTGTAGTCACAGAAAATGTTTGTTTACCAGGTGGATTGATGGGCCATAGAATTTTGGAATGGATAGGGATCCAGGCTGATTTCTTTCCATCTGACAGAATGTAAAAGTCCTTCTTGGTCCTTCTAAGCCCAGCCCTGGCCAGAAATCACCTGTTTCCATCTGGCTCTCCATTCCCTGTGACTGAACATATCCCCAGCTCCCCACATTGTCTGCTCTTAGCCAGAACAGCCCAAGCTGCCTCTGTCCCTGGCTGGTTGTCTCTACTCAGCCCTGTCTGGACACGCCTGCTGTGCTTTGCTCTTTCCTCCCCTCACCAGCAGGAGCATTGGCAATCTTCTGGGATTTAATTACAGGTTCCCCGAGGGCCTTTCAGCCCATCACAGGGCTCCTGCAGGCTGCTGGGAGGGGGACAGCAGCGTGCGGTGATGAACAGCAGTTTCCCTGCATGGTGGCTGTACCCAGTGGCCAGCCCACGCTCCTTGGGCTGCTCTGCGTTTGCCTGAGCAAAACATGTCTCGTTCCCATTTTGCAAGATCAGATAGCAAATGGGGAAAACACTTAGAGCAGGAGAGATGATAAAAGAGAGAAGGCCACGTTGCCAGGATGGAGGACAGAAAGCACAGCAGTTCCCCCGAAGGAGGTGCCTGCTTCCAACAACTCCCGGAGCCTCTTTCATTTGTTAAATAATGGCTTAGTAATTCTGCTCACTTTAATTAAGCTGACCTAGTGCGCTGACAGCTCAGGTCCAGGCGGGAATCTTTTTGGCCTTAGGCAGCCATGCTAAGAGTCCAAGAAAGTCCACAGACTTGGGTTAGCAAACACACAGCATGCATACCACACCTTCCCTGGCTCCTCCTCTCCGGGCAGACATTGCTAATTGATCATGACACCACCAAGCCTGAATGTTACAGGAGCCTGGATATGTGTGTTGGCTATTTAGGGCTGAGCAGTAGCTTTAAATAAGACAATGAGAGATTTTTTTTCTTGTCTTCTTGAATGGCCTCACGTGTCCCTCAGAGGAGGATATTATAACCATGTCGTAGGAGATTTCTTCCCCCCAACCAAGATTCCTCAGTATTTCCCCAATCCAGCTCCCTCTGAAATGCCACTTGGCATGAAGCAGGAGGGACCTTTATCAAGAGAGATGGGATAAATCTACTCACCTCTGTACCCTTTGTTCTTGGTCCTAGAAATAAATAAGCCTCTAAACATCCTGTCTCTTGTTTGCCTCCTTCAAGGTGAAAACCAAATGATCTGAACTCCACATTATCGACTAGGGTGGAATGTGGAGCCTGTTCCCCCTTCCTTTGCCACCCTCCTGTAATTTCCTCATGGGAACCCACCTCTCCATCAGTCTCAAGATGGTGGTCAGGAAGAGGCTGACTCTAATGGGCATGGGATCCTGGCCTGGCCAGAGTTTTCCCTCTTTTTGGCTACCATGATGGACACTAGATTCCAGTAGGCTAATGAGACTTTGGGGTTTTGCTGTACTTATTGAGAAGGTGGGGCTCTCCCACTGGGCTTGCAGGCTAAGCTGGAGGGTCATTAGCTTGGAGCTGCCAGCGAATGTCTTTGTGGGAGTGGGGGAGATCTTGCAAAGGTCCTGCGGCAGGACTGAGTTTGGCATGGTTTGAGGAACAGAAAACCAGGATGGCTAGGGGTGGGAGGGTGAAGGGAGAGTGGTATGAGATGAAGTAGGAGAAGAAGGCAGAGGCCAGACTATGGAAATCCCTGAAGACCAGAGTAGGGAATCTGCAGTTGATTCTAACAGCAGTGAGAAGCCATTACTTTGGGCATCCCCACACCCTCAAACTTTCTTTGCTTCTGACACCTTCCTCCATTTGAGGCATCTTGGATATTGCCAGGTTTCATTAAGAGTTGGAAGACTCAGGGCATCCTCAAGCTCTGCTGATAACTTGCTCTGTGAAAGGGGCCAGCCACACCCCTCTCTCTGGGCCTGTTTCCATGCTAGTTCATGATGGAACTGGACTAGTTCAAGGATAACAAGGAGATTTCATCTTTCATCCCTTTTCTGTTCACTGGGCCGTGCCTGCCGGCATAGCTGTGAAGAGAAGGATTGTGTGTTATCACCCACGATCTGTGGGAGAGTGCCGTGATCGATTAACAATGTCTGCCACGGGTAAAGAAGAGGAAGCAGTGATTCATTCCTCTCCAGACTGCACGCTCCTGGAGGTGTCTCCCTTAGCATTTTATGGGACTTTGTGTCAGATGTTTCAGCTTGGAGCACCAGCCAGGAATACAGGTGTCTGGCAAGTTAGGGAGCTCATGCTGAGCTTCCCACTTTACAAAGAGATTTTATGGCCATTTTCTCATTGATCCTAACAATCTGTTGTGTTTGCCTCCCAACTCAGCTTCCCTTCTCCCGGTAACCACACCCAGGTTTTTTCTTGGGCACCCATCCTTTCCTGTGCTCAAGCCATGTGCTTTGGGGCTGGGGACAGAGTGTGAGACCCAGGCTTTCACCACCATAGTCCTCTAGCCATGGCAGCGGGTCGAGAGATGGATCCAGGACTATACACAGGTTAGGAGATATAATGAAATGTTTGCGTCAGCTCCTGGAGGGAGGTTGTGCCTTGTGGATTTGAAGGTGATGGGACTTGAGCCTGGCTGCTTCCTATGGCCTTGAGTGCTGACTCTGTATGCGTCCTCTCTACTTGACATTCAGTGATGTCACGCTGGGAGCTCAACATCAGCCACAGTAGGCGCATTCACTACAAATCAAGGGCTTCCCCCCTCACCCCTGCCGCCCCCCACCACCAAGAACCAACCTGCCAGCATGCCATCAGCCTGGGGCTGCCAGAAGCTTTCTTGCCATTGCATGGAGCCTGAGATCTGAGTCACAGAGTGGAAGGTGGAACCAAAAGATAGAGGACCAAGCCCTGAGTCCGGCTGGACCTGAAGCTGGACCTGCCTTTACACCTTTTGGCCGATAAAATTATTCTTCTGTTAAGCCTATTTGGGTGGTATTATCTGTCCCTTACACCTAAGAGGTGACTGATATAAATTTTATATTCAATATGCAACAAACAGATGGTTTTATACTCATTACTTCAAACTTGGATAGTTCTCCACTGCCTCGGGAGGAATGTTCAAATTCTCACCTGGCACCCCAGATTTCCCACAGCCTGGCTCCACTCTCTTTCTCTGGCCTCAGATGAGAGCATTCTGTGCTCTAGGTTAATTGGACTTTTAAATCGCTTTCAACAAAGTCTCCTTCCAGCCCTCCTCTGTGCCTTTGTCCATTCCGTTCCCTCAGCCACTCTGCTATGCCTGCCGCTATCCGAAAAGGTCTCATTGACTTCTTAGCTTGTTAATCTTCAGTCTCCCCGAGGGAGCAGACTCATCGTTTCGTTCACAGCTCTGTCCCCGGTACCTCCAACATTGCCCGGCGCGGCGCTCAATCATGTTTGTGGAATAAATGAGGACTTCTTGGGTCCATGAGCCCGGGAAGCCAGGTTGACTCTGCACTGTCATTTGTTTGCTCACTACCCTGTCCTGGATACCCAGTCTTTATTTATGGCCCCACAAGGCCTTCTGCTGTTCATGGATTTCTCTGCCTTCAAATATTTCTTTCATATCTGAAATAGAAGGCTGGCAAACGCCCCCTAAATCACCAGACTTCCCTGGCAGCATGCTATGTGTGCAGACCCCGCCCTGCCCTCCTCCCCTCACTTGTTATTTTTGAAACCAGTTGTGTGTGTGCATGCATGCGCGTGCATGTGTGTGCACGCACACACACCTCCTCTGGGGTAGAGATGGTTCTCTGTCCCCACCCGTGGTAGCCCCATCACTCAAGCTTGGCCTTGCCTTAGCTCCAATCAATACCTGTGTGGTAGCGGCTTTGTTATGTCTGCAATCAGGAGCCATTTGCTCCTTGCTTGGTTGCAGGTACATTCGCCTCAAAACCCATTTGAGATCGCAGCCCTTTGATTATCACCCAAATGATACGGGAGCAGCAATCACAGGGCTGCAAAGTTGAGCCGGAAGACTGCCGCCTGCCACTTTGCTGGGCTCCTTCCAGATACTTGTTGTTTTTCCTTAGGTGTGGGTGTAGCCAGGGGCGATCTTCAAAATACTGAGCGGCTGGTAGGATGCAGGACTGACCAACCAGCCTGGTGTATCCTTCCCCATCCCCACCCCCATTTTATATTATTACTTTAACTTTTTAAAAAATGTTTATGTAATTTTGAGAGAGTGACAGAGACAATGAGTGAGGAGCAGAGGGGCAGAAAGAGGGAGACAGAGTCTGAAGCAGGCTCCAGGTTCCGAGCTGTCAGCACAGAGCCCGAGGTGGGGCTGGAACTCACAAGCCGCGAGGTGGTGACTGGTGCCCAAGTCGGACGCTTACCCGACTGAGCCACCCAGGCGCCCCCATATATTATTATTTAAAATAATAAGAGCTCTAACATAGAGGTGCAACCTATAGTCAGGCTCATTTGTATTAGATGCTTTAAAACATCTGATAAGGAAATGGAGGCTCAGAAAGATAGTCATTTCACCTTCTTTGTGAACATCACACCTAAGAGCAACAGAAGATTGCATCCATTAATGTACCAAGTTCACCTAACAGTTCTCCTACTTCCAGCCATTCATATTGTTTCCAGTCTCTTTGCTGGTATAAATAATGCAGCTGGGACAGTCTCTATATCATTAAAATTCCTTGAAGAACTCATTTTGGATGACTATATAATATTTCATATTGTCAACAAAAAGGTGTGTACAAGGATACTAATCACATCATTACTTATAATAGCAAAAGTTGAATGTAATTAAGCCACACAGGAAAATGTTCCTGAGACGATCTTAAGTGAATGCAGCAGGGTACAAAATCGCATAATCAGTGTGCTTCTGATTATGGAGGGGGCAATGGTACAGACGCATGAAAAAAAAAAGCTGGAGGGAAATAACCCTAAATTTTATCAGTGGTTATCGCCAGGTGATGACTTTATATGGAAAGTTGTTATTTTTTTCACGTTTATATATATATATATATATGTTTAAATATTTGTTTATTTATTTATTATTTTGAGAGAGGGAGAGTAAGACTGGGGTAAGGGCAGAGGGAGAGGGAGAGAGAGAGAGAAAGAGAGAGAGAATCCCAAGCAGGCTACACACTGTCAGTGCAGAGAGAGATGTGAGCCTCAATTTCACGAACCATGAGACTGTGATTGGAGCCTAAATCAAGAGTTGGACGCTTAACCGACCAGGCCACCCAGGCACCTCTATATTTTTTAAATTCTTTGCAATAATCAGTGTGACTTTAAGTTTTTTTAAATCAGTAAAAAAGTTTCTTTTAACTAACTAGGTTCAGTCTGTGCATTTGGCTCCTCGCTCTAACCTAGGGTTTGCAAAATTTTGAAAAAGAGGGCCAGAGAGCAAATATCTGATAGTGTATATTGACTTTGTAGGCCACGTGGTCTCTGTTGCAATTACTCACCTCTGCCACTGTAGCATGAAAGCAGCCACAGACAATTCATAAACAAATGGATGTGGCTGTGTTTCAATAAAACTTTATTTACAAAAATAAGAGGTGGGCCAGACTTGGCCAATGGGTCATGGTTTGTTGATCTCCACTCTACCCAACCTTTATTACTGTTTTCCTTTAAAAATGACTTTATTAAATATCGCAATAGGTGCATTCCAATATTTGAATACGTGAAAAAGGAATATTTACAAAAATAAGTTCAAAGTACCAATAATAATAATGCAGTGAACATCCAGGTACAGATCACCAATTTAAGCAGCATTGCTATTAGCTTTGAACTGCAGACCCCAGATCCTTCCTCAAATGGAACTGCTTTCCTGACTTCTGTATTTAACATTCCCTCACATTGCTCATCTTTGTACCACAAATTTGTATCTTTCAATACATTGTGTAACCGCCTCTGCTTCTCTTTGAACTTCAGATCACTTGGGTCATGGTCTGTGTATGATTCCATAACTGTTTATGTTTTGTCCTCACGATTTGCCCACGTTGATATGCGGAGACATGATGCATTTCTTTGCACTTCTGCATAATATTCCATGGTGTGAATCTACCATAACTTATATATCCGTTGTCCTATTTAGAGGTCTTTGGTTGTTTCTGGGTTTTTTCTTTCCCATTTCAAACCCTGTTGTGAACATTCCTGAGCCTGTGTTGTGGTGCGAGAGTGTCTTTAACGTGCACAAATGATATTGGGATTGTTGGGTCACAGGATCTGAACATCGTCAACTACACTAGGTAAAGCCGGTTGTTCTCCAGGGTGGTTGTATCGACCCGTATTCCCCGTGGGGTGAGAGTTCCCATTGCTCCATATTGTCACCAACACTTGCTACCTTCATACCCTGATGATTTTTCATCTTCATATTGTTATTGGGTATATTACCTTACACCCCAGAGCTTTGAGGAGTCAGAAGATGTGACAACCAGACCTTTAGGCTTAATGCCAGTGGTCTTACCCTGAGTGGGCCTGGGCCGTGGGCAAGCTGGGGGCTTCAGAGGCGGGATGGTGGCAGGCAGATCCTTGTAGGATTTGTGGGAAATGACCAAGCCCCAGCCGGACCTCCCCCCCACCCCCGCCACAGCAGGTAGTCAGTGGTCTTATCGCTTGAATTTGAAGCTGACAAGCTAATCATTTGTTGATTTGGCAGATATTGGATATCCCATGCTCTGGGCAGGGGTCAAGATGCTAGGGGACAGTGGTACATAAAAGGAACAGAGATCACTGTTTTCATGGAGCTTACACTCTTGCAGAGCAAAACAAGCATCCAAAAAAATGATAGAGCATTATTTGGGAAGTGGTGGGAAGTGTGGAGAAAAGTGGAGGGGGATGGGGGTGTAGCTGGGTGTCTGCCTATCACACGGAGTGGCCAGAACAGGCCTCACTGAGAAGGTGACACTTGAGTAAAAATCTGAAGGGGATAGAGGGACAAGCTGTGAGGGCATCTGGGGGAAGAATGGTCTAAGCAGCAGGACCAGCAGGTGCAAAGGCCCTGAGGCAGGAGAGTGCCCAGGATGTTCAAAGACTAGCCAAACAGCAAAGAGACCAGTATGTCTGAAGTGAAGAGAATGGGGGAGGGAGCAAGAGAAGACAGGGCTAGACAGGAAGAGGGGGTGGCGGGGACTGGCAACCACAGGGGTGGGAAAGCGGTTGTGTGTGAAGAGTATCAGGGCCTCAGTGCCTGCCGGGGCCTCCGGTAGGGAACTGGAGTGTTTGGGGAGATGCAGGCAGGCTTCCACTGGGTAAAGTGGGTTGACAGGGTGTGTGCACCTGTGCAGTGTGTGTCTGAGAGCAAGCGTGGACCGCCCGCGTGCCCGCGCCCTTGGGGAGGGCAGCGACGTGTCCCGCTGATCCTGGCTGGGTGGCTCGGGTGTCTAGGCACAGGCTGGGAGTTGCTGACCGAGGCTGGCCTTGGCTGGGATGCTCTGTGGGTGCCCCGTCCGTCCACCCACAGGCTAGCCCAGGCGTGACCTTGGGGACCCCCCCAGCTGTGCGATGCGCCTGTGTCTCATCGCTAACACCCCACTGGCCACAGCAGGTCACACGGCTGAGCCCAAAGTCCATGCAGAGGACACGGACGCAAGGAGGGGTGAAGAATTGGGGCCATGCTCTATTCCAGCACAGAGGGCGTTGGAGGGGGGAGAGCTGAAGGGCTGCAGCATGGTCAGGCTGCTGATGAGGTAGCAGAGGCCGGGGGGGGGGGGGGGGGGGGGGGGGGGGGGGGGGGGGGGGGGGGGGGGGGGGGGGGGGGGGGGGGGGGGGGGTGATTTGGGAAGAACAGAGGGGCCGTTGGGAAGAAGGGAGGGGGAAGGCAACCGTTCTGAGCACAAAAAAGGACACAGGCCTGGACCAAGTCAACAGGGGTGGGGACAAGAGAGATTGATTGTGTCCCATCTGTCCTGTAGAAACCCAGGAGTCAGGCTGAGGCCCTTGGTCTGTTACCCAGATGTCGCAGATGGCCCCGGGGATCTAATTGGCCTTGGCCTCTGCAGAAAGGTTAATTGCTCAGATCACAGAGTCCGAGGCTCCCAGCACTGACAGAAGACCTCCCCAATTAAGGACCCAGAGCTGCAGGCTTCCGTTCCCTCTGGTCACTTGAACAGGGTGTGGGTGGCAGTGGGGGGGCAGAGAGGCCCCAGGGCCTGCCCAGGGGAGACACTAACCATCAGCAAACATTCCAGGGACTGTGACAGACAGCATTCCAGGGACAGTGGAGGCGAAAGGCTGTTTTGGCTGCAGAAACAGAAAACTCATTCCAACAGGCCTGAGCCCAAGGGCGCATTTGCTGGCTCCCCTAACTCAGCGGTTGGGGTCTGCAGCCCGAGCCGGGCTCCCCGAGCGCAGCTTCTGCGTCTCTGCGGGGCCGTCCTGCACCGGCCTGATTTTTAGGTGCCCCACGCAGTCACCACGAGGTGCCCCCAACAGGTTTCAAATCCATCCTCCCTGGTTTAGTAACCACCACTGACAAGGGGTCACCTCATTCCCAGGTGTTTGAGCTAAGTCCCGGGACTGGCTCTGATTGGCCTGGCTCGAGGCCCACGCCCATCCCGGAACCAATCACTGTGGCCTGGGTCACAGCCCCCCCCCCCCAACAGGGAAGGGAGGGTCTGTCCCGCCACCACTGCAAGGGCTGAGAAAGGCTGACGCAGTGATTCCTGGGAGAAAAGGCAGGTTCTAGTCCCAGAAAGGGTGCTGGGCCGGCCCAGGGCACAGGAGAGGGAGGGGTGCTGGAGACCGGGTGGCAGTACCTACTAGAGTCCCAGGAGTCATGTCAAGGGGGGAAGGTCCCTCAGGAACTGTTGTCCGACTCCCCATTTCACAGACAAGGAGGCTGAGCCAAGGATACGGTCATTTCAAAGTGGGGAAGCCGAGGAAGAGAAACAAGATGGCAGAATGGAGGAGGGTCTGGGGAGAGGAAGGTTGGGTTGGTGGATAGATTGGGGCCTTTCTGGGTCCTGTCTGGAGTTGACATTTGAAGCCTGAATGGGGGGTGATAAGAGGAAAGAACCTTCCAGAAGGACCAACCAAGTGCAGAGGGCCTGACGCTGAAGCAAACTAGGTCTCTCAGGGACCCAGGCTGATGGACACACAGGCGGGGGGTGAGGGTCAGGTCCCTGCCAGCTTCTTCTATGCATTTCCTCCGAAGTGACGCATATTTCTGCTCGGAGCCGGGTGGCCGGTCACCCTGTCTGTCCTTCCTACCTACACGGGGGCCCGGGAAACGGGGGGAGGGGCGGGACTATTGAGTGAGAAGCAAACCCACCTCCGCTTCCCCACCTTCTACCAGAAACTCTAATTTGAAAAATCTTTGCTCCGTATCCCAGTTTGAAGCACCATCTCAAGGATGTTTTCATCGCAATATTATTACTAATGAGGCTGAATCTATTTTTCCACATGATTTTAACTACGTTCATTTCTTCTTCTGTGAATTATCTGGAAAACCTAACCTCTTGGTCCTCCTTAAGAACGTTTTTTTTCTCTCTCCTGAACCTGAAACAGGAGATACGGAGGAGCTCTGATCTCAAGGGCCCACCCAGCTTGCGTAGTCTCCTGGATTCTCTGATCTTTAAAAATATCAAAGGAAATGCCATTTATATTGGCAAAAGCTTTGTGGGTGCCTCCCGGATGAGAGAATAAACCCCTGAAGTTGGTGAGTCTGGATATTTTTAGAGTCTTCTGCCGGAGTGGTAAAACAGGCATCCTTTCCGCCAAGGTGGTGGGGGGAGGGCAGTGGCAAGAGAATCATTGTTGGGGGGCCTCTGCATCATCAAATAGGGATTCTGAGTGCAAGGGAGGCTCGGGCAAAACTGAGGCATGATTCCCCCCCCCCACCCCGGCAAGATGAATATCCTGCTCAGATAGATGTCCGTTCTTTGTGCAGGAGGAGCCCTGCGTGCACCCGCAGGGATCAGCCCTAAAAGATCGCTGCCCGCAAACATTTTTTCCCCTTATTCTGTCCGTGCCTCGTAGATACTGACATGAACTTGCACAGAGTTTTCCAATGTGTGGGCCCAGCACAGTGGGGGTTAGCTGCCTGTCGGTAAGACGTCCCGAGTGGGATCCCACGGTGTGGTGGATGCGGTGTGACCTTTTTCAGTTCTGGTCCCTTCATGAGACGAATGTTTACCTTCTGACAAATGAAGTGGGGTGAGCTCAGTTATGACTGGGTGTCTGAGTTCATGAAGGGTTGGGGCCTGGCGCTGCTCTGCCCTGTTTATTTGACTCACATGGTGTTTTATTTTAATTAAATAAATTATTTTAAAAATTTATTTTAGAGAGAGCGTGGGGAAAGGGCAGAGGCAGAGAGAGAGAGAGAGAGAGAGAGAGAGAGAGAGAGAGAGGAAGAGAAAGAATCCTAAGCAGGCTTCACGCTCAGTGTGAAGGCTCGATCCCACGACCCTGGGATCATGACCTGAGCCGAAATCAAGTGTCGGATGCTCAACTGACAAGCCACCCAGGCCCCCCCAATGTTTGAGAACATTAGGATGCATCACTGATGTTTCAAAGTGTGGAGGTTTCACATAAAAATCAGGATTTCTGGCCTCCTTTGAAAATCCGGAAGATCTAGCGGCCCTGGGCTCCTGCTCCCACCTGTTGGGAGCTGCAGCTTGGCTCCAGCCTCTTCCTTTATCCTGGATATGGGTTGCTTCACGTTGCTGCACTTGCCACCAGGTCTTGTCGCCTTCCTGACGTGGAAGTAGAGTGTCAGTTCCCATTTATTATTGGGAATGTGCCTTTACTTAGGGGAGAAAAAAAATAAGAGCTTTCTTATACCCATGTTTCTTGCAAAGGTGGGGAAAGCATGTGCAAAGACCCTGAGGTAGGGATGGGTTTTGTATGGTTGTGGCTGGGAAAGGCTGGACAGGGGGGTGGTAGGCTCCTGGAAGGAACTTGAGTGTGAGGGGAAACCACTGCAGCATTGGAGGGCTTAAGGGAAGGAGATTTGGTTTACATTCTAGAAAGGTCCTTTTGGCTGCTGAATGATGATAAATGCTAGGGGAAAATATTAAAAGGGAAGGGGACTAGAGAATACTAGGGAGAGGTATTGGTAATTTGACCTGGGCTGCATCAAGGAGGGCATCATTAAGAAATGACATTTGAGCAAAGCTTAGAGGGGAGGAAGATCCAGGGGAAGAGTGTTTTAAGCAGAGGAATGGCAGCTGCAAAGGTCCTGGGGCCAGAGTGTGCCTGGGGCATTTAACAACAGCAAGGAGGCCAATATGACTAGAAGGAAGTGAGCAGGGGCGGGAGGGTAGGAGATGAGGTCAGGAGGCGTGGGGAAGTTCAAGGCATTGCACTGGTGGCCGCTGACCCCGACAGGGGCGTGAGGGCTGAGCCAGCGGCACACACACTCAGCATGGCTCCATGGAGGACCCAGCGGGTCTCTGTCTTGGCTGCAGCCCTCCTGAGGTCAGGACTGCCGAACATGGGAGTGTGGGGAGGAGGGCGGATGCTGCAGTCTGTCTGCTAGTCCCGGACCCCGGGCCAATCCCAGCTTTGAGGCCACTGTCCCTCCACAGCCCCTGGGAGGGAGTCTCAGCGGCTGAAGCCCCCAGCCCCTGACCTTGCCCTGCGAACAGGTTCTGTCTGTGACCATCGGTGTGACACAGTGTCAGGAATAAGGGTTGATGGAGCCAGCTGCGAGTTGGGCCACCTTAGGGACCAGTCCTGCGGGGACACACGTTGGACGGTGACCTGGAGTCCTCAGGGGCTGAGCCCCCTGCTGCTGCCTCGGCCACAGTCTCCACCACTGCCTTCAGGGATCCCGCTGCGGTCTCTCTGCAGGTCAGCCTGGAGGCTGGCTTACTCCTCACTGCTCTCTCTGAGTGGTGGCCGGCATGAACTTTGGGACGCCCACTGTCACCACTCCGCTGCTGGAGGCGCCCCCCAGCTCCCACTGCCCCCCGGATAAAGTGGTCTCCTCTGCCCAGTTCTGGCCTTCACGCTTGGCTTCTGGGGTCCAGCCATGCCCGCGGTCCCAACTCTTGCTCTTGGTCTGTTTTGTCCTCCCTGGTCCCTTCCCCAGAAACTCCCAAGACTCCCCAGCCTGGCCCAGGGTGGCTCCCGAGAGCGGCCTGTCATGGGGACATTCCAGGTCCCATGTGGCACCGGCACTGGGCCACCACGAGGCCCTGTTTCCATGCAGTCTGTTGGGTCCACACCATCGCCCTTCATGTGGGCATTGTTGGCATTCCGTTTTACAGATGAGAAAACTGAGGCGCAGCAAGGCATTTTTAGATCACTTGCCCCAGATCACACAGCTGCTAAGTGGAGGAGGTGGAGGTGAGATTTGAACCCACTGTCTGGCCCCAGAGTCCTGCTCTGGATTCTGCCTTGCTCCTCTCCACTAACATTGAATTAAGGAGTCATTGAATGAAGCCATAGGAACAACCCCCACGTTGGCTGCCCTCCCCTTCCCCCTCCTCTGTGCAAACCTCCCCGGGCCTGCTGGTTCCCAACACGAAAGCCTGTGGGGTCTACACTGCCGGACGCACCACCCGCTCCTATCCCAGCCCCGAAGGCAGACTCCCCTTGGCGTCGGCCTCTGAAGAACCTGTCTCCGTCTCCACACCTGTCATAAGAAGGGCTGTATCTCCAAAGCCTGTGGACTTTCTCATCTCCCTCCTCATTCCCCTTGACCTTTGGGTGGCATTCACACAGCGACCCCTCCTTCCTGGATTACTTTCCTCCCTTAACTTTGCTGCTGAGGTAGTCTGGCCACTTCTTCTTCCTCTTGGCTTGTGTCATTTTTTTTTTAAATTAAAAAATGCTTATTTATTTTTGAGAGAAAGAAAGACAGAGCATGAACAAGGGAGGGGCAGAGAGGGAGACACAGAATCTGACGAAGGCTCCAGGCTCTGAGCCGTCAGCACAGAGCCTGATGCGGGGCTCAAACCCACAAACTGTGAGCTCATGACCTGAGCTGAAGTTGGATACTTAACCAACTGAGCCACTCAGGCGCCTCTGTCATTTATTTCTTTATTCATTCATTTGACAAATATTTACCGAGCGTCTCCTGTCCCGGGCACCTGATGCTGTTCTCAGAGACAGTGCTGAACACACCAGACCAAATCTCTGCCCGCAGTGGGCTCTCATTGCGGCGGGGAGCAGACGGCACATAAGTAAACTGACAGATAACACCATTTCAAATCATGAAAAGGAAAACTGGAAAGGATAGAAAGTGATGTGTGTGTTGGTGGTGGAGTAATCAGTGACATCTGAGCTGGGAAGCAGTCAACCCAAACAGTGCTGAGGGAATGAGCATTCTGGACAGAGGGCACAGCACATGCAAAGGCCCTGAGGTGGCTGGAGTGTGGTGGGTAAGGGGACCTCAAAGGATGTGCACTGGCTTGATAACTTGGTGGGGAAGGTAGTCGGCCTTTATTTAAAGTGCAGTGGGAAATCTCCAGAAGATTACAATGAGGGAGACGCTTTTCTACATAGTACTGAAGTCCTAGCCACAGCAATCAGACAAGAAAAAGAAATAAAAGTCATCCTGATTGGTAAGGAAGAAATAAAACTTTCACTATTTGCAGACGGTGTGATACTATATATAGAAAACCCTTAAAACTCTACCAAGAGACAACTAGAACTGAAAAATAAATTCAGTAAAGTTGCAGAACACAAAATTAGCATACAGAAATCAGTTGCATTTCTATACATTAATAATAAAGCAGCAGAAAGAGACATTAAGGAAACAATCCCATTTATAATTGCACCAAAAAGAATAAAACACCAGGGGGCACCTAGGTGGCTCAGTCGGTTGAGCATCCCACTTTGGCTCAGGTCATGACCTTGTGGTTCGTGAGTTCAGGCCCCGGGTTGGGCTTGCTGCTGTCAGGGCAGAGCCTGCTTCGAATCCTCTTTTTCCCCCCTCTCTCTGCTCCTCCTCCACTTTCACTCTCTGAAAAATAAATAAATATTTAAAAAAATAAGATAGCTAGGAATAAACGTAACCGAGGAGGTGAAAGATCTGTACTCTGAGAAGGATAAGACATTGATGACAGAAATTGAAGACGGTGCAAACTTATTCCATGATCACGGATCGGAAGAAACAATACTGTTAAAATCTCTGTACTTCCCAGAGCAATCTACAGAGGTGCACTCCCTATCAAAATCCCAACAGGATTTTTCACACAAACTAGAACAAAGAATCCTAAAATTTGTATGGATGCACAAAAGCCCCTGAAGAGCCAAAGCAGCCTTGAGGAAGAAGCACAAAGCCGGAGGTATCACGATCCCAGATTTCAAGATATATCCATGGTATTTACATTTTTAAAAGATCCTTCTTTCTTAGAATATAGCCCAGTCAGCAGAGCAACTGACCGGGGGCGGGGGGAAGGTTTGGGGGAGGACACTTGTTTAATGTGTGGATCCCAGCCTCTGTCCTTATCTGTGGTATCGGCTTCTGGGGGTGGGGGTGGGCGCAGCCTGGGAATGTGCATTTTAACCAGCCCGGAACAGATTCAGGCTGACAGTCTTCACTTGGGAATTACCAAGGGGTCCGCAGACAGAACTCAAGGGGATCCAAGAGTTTGGGTGGGAAAATATTACATCTCGACTCTCACAGCCTCCGACTGGCAGTCTGCGTTTCCCTCCTAGCCACACCTGGGACTTTGTCGCCAGCTGGAGTCACAGGATTTTCATAACACTTTTCAGGGTGTGTAGAGATCTTGAAAATACCACTTTCTCCTCGCTGCTTCCAAGTCGCAGGAGTTATTCGATCATGTTATTTCATGCATTAATAAAGCGGCATGTAGGTTATTACTGTGCCTCTGACTTTTTAAAAATTGTCCTGATAACTCCATTTAAAAATAATCAGTTTGTTTTGCAATTCTCTGTGTGCTTTATGCATTTAAAAGTGTTATTCAGAGAAAGAGTCCTTTGGTTTCATCAGATGCCACAGGGGTCCGTGGCCCAGAAGAGGGGCAGAACTCCTGCAGAGAGCTGGAGGTGGGCGAGGGCCCAGGCAGAGCCGGATGCCTCTCCTGACCCCCATTGCCAAGGCTGGGGAACCGTGGGCAAATTACTTTCCCCCTCTGTGCCTATCTTGAATGCTTATTGGAAGGAGTGAGCCGGGCTACCCAGGAGCCTCAGCACGTGCCCTTTCGTCCCCTGGTGCATAGGACTTCAAGGACAGCTGGGCTTGCTGGCGTGGGGGTGGGGGAGCGGTTTGGCTGCGCTCGGAGTCCCAGATCAATCACCTGGGCTGGACAATTAACCTCCTTGTGCCTCAGTTTCCCCTCCGTAACTGGAAGTGATAACAGCACCTGGGTCATAGGGGGCTGCGGGGACGAAGTGAGTTTCTATTTGCCATGGGTCCAGCACGGTGCTTGGTACGGCCTGGGTGACATATGAGATGGTCATTAGTGGGTGTGTGTCTCACCCTCAGGTTACATTTGGGGTTCCCAGAGGGCTAGACCCCAGTCCTGTTCCCCTCTGCGCCTCCCATAGTACCTGACACGGAGTCTGGGTTTAGGAGATGTGTCCACTTCAGTGACTGCTATTTTTCAGGTGAGTTAAGGGAGAAGGGACACTTATTCTACAGGTCAGGATCAGGGAGGCCAAGTCTGATGCCCCCAGGGCCATAGGGGTCCCTGGATTCAGCATGGGGCCACAGGGAGGCAAGTGGAGAGGGCTAGGCCATACCTAATCTTCGGGTCCTGGGGAAATACTGAATCCAGATAATCCGGTTGACGGTATCTCCCTGCCACCCACTCAGCCTGGCTTTGTCGGGCTTGAGACATATGTGTTTTTTTCTGCTGCTTTCCAAGCCTCAGTGTTCTCATCTGTTGAATGGGGACAGCGTGCATTGGGGCCCATCATGAGCTAAGCCTCGGTTATGCCTCTTTACATGCCCTGTTTCATTCCCACAACTGCTCTCGGAGGCCAGTGGGGTGACTGAGGCTCAGAGAGGTGAAGTAACTTGCCCCAGGTCACACGGCAAGTCAGTAGCAGAGCTGGGGTTTGCCTGGTGGTCTGGCTCCCAGGCCATGCCTTAAGCACTGGGCACGCCACCCCCAAACCCTGGGCATCTTCCCCAAGCCCTGACCATTTCTGTCCCCTGGCCGCACCGCCTGGCTTCTTTTTTCCCCTCCCTACTTCCTTCCAGCTGCATGGTAATGGACTCTTCCTGCACTTGGGGTGATTCCCCGGACTGTAGCCCTCTGCCTCCACGGCGGAGTACTGTAGAGAAGGGTGGGGACTGTGGCAAACTGGAGAGCCCCCGCCCCTGCGCGGAGCAGCAAGCACTCAGCCCTAATCAATGTCTTCATGTGGCAGTGGGGCCCTGGTCTGCCAGGTTTCCAAAGGAATCTTGATTTGGGGGCAGTTTTCCCTTAAAAAATTTTGGTTTAATGTTTATTGATTTTTGAGAAAGACAGAGCATGAGCAGGGGAGGGGCAGGGAGAGAGAGGGGCCGAGAATCCAAAGCAGGCTCCAGGCTCTGAGCGGTCAGCACAAAGCCTGACGCGGGGCTCGAACTCATGATCCTGAGCTCTGTCCAAGAGAGGAAGAGAGAGAGACACTTACACAGAAACAGAGAGAGTCACACACAGAGGCAGACTGAGAAAGAGAGGAAACAAAACCCCCAGGAAACAGAACAACAACGAAAGCTCAGAAACTTGTTTCCAGGCCAGTAGGCAACGTCTGACTCACGCTGTCCCACTTGTTTGTACAGCAGCTCCATCTGGGGAGAAAGGGAGGCCCAGAGAGGTGAGAGCATATGCTCAGGACTCTGGGGGGCCAGGGTGGGGTGAGGCCAGACCCCAGCCCGGCCTGGGCCTTCTAAGCTCTATCCACTACATTCACCCCAGCCCCCTCTCCAGGCTCCAGCCCGCAGACGTCAGAGCTTATTTCCAAGGCCAGCTCCTGGACTCTAAAGAGAAAGAAAACTCATCACAGTCTGATGCTGAAGGCCAAGGTCACTGTGACACATCTCAAATGCTCAGTGACTATCCCCAGATTCCAACAGAGCAGTTTCTAAAGGGCATGTCTTCAAAGTCATTTCTAAGTTGACGGGGACTGGAGCCTTGCAGGACTCTGGGGGCAGTAAGGCACTGTCGGAATCTGTTCTGGTGACTGTCCACCTGGGAGCTTGGGGGAGAAGGGCTCGTTTCTCTGGGCCCAGCTTGTCCGCCTGATACACCCACATTTACTGAGGACCTACAATGTGCCGGAAACCAGCCCGGGAGGTTTTGTAGCTATGATCTCATTTAACTTGGTCGGAAAACATGTTAAGATGGGTAGCACTGATTCCATTTTATAGCCAAAGAGACTGAAGCTCAGAGAGGTTAGCTAAAATTTCAAGGTCAAATCCAGACTCTTTTTGACCCCCAAGTCCAGGCTCCTTCCCCCGCTAGCAAGGCGGCTACCGGGAAGTGGTGGAGAAACGGCCTCCTTTGTAGAGGTCTGTCTGGGGGCCATAGCAGAGTCTGGGGTGGTCGGGGGAGGCTTCTTGGAATAGGTGACCTTATATGAAGAAAGAAGGTATATTAGTTTCTCTTTGACAAATGAGCACAAACCTAATGACTGGAGGGTCTAGAATTCCAAAACGAGCCCTATGTTGCCAAAATCAACTACAGGACAAGAGTGCATTCCTTTCTGAAGGCTCCAAGTGAGAACCTGTTTTTTGTTTGTTTTTTTTTTTTTCCTTTTCCAGCCTCCAGAGGCAGCCTGTATCACTCCAACCTCTGCTTCTGTTGTCCTGACTCTGACCCTCTGGCTTCCCTCTTATAAGAGCCCTTGTGATTACACTGGGCCCATCTAAATAATCCAGGATAATGTCTGCACCTCAAGATCATAATCACATCTGCAGAGTCCCTTCTGCCATGTAGGATAACATAGTCACAGGTTCTAGAAATTAGGATATGGATATATTTTGCAGGCCATTATCAGCTGACCCCAGCAGAGGACAACACTTTGAGGGCTGAGGCCATACCTGGGGCATGGGGGGACATGGGACGTTCAGTAGGCAGCCGGGCTGAGGGTTGGAGGTGGGCAGGGCTGATTAGGACCCACTTATCAAGGGCACTGAATGCCAAGTTGGGGCATTTGAACTTCATCCTCTAGAGCAGTGCTTTCCCCACACTTGAACAGCTAGGGATCTGATGAAAATGCAGACCTTGAGTCAATAGGTCTGGGTGGGGGTCTGAGAATCCACATTGACCCCGGGGGGCCTGTGGCTGCGGCTGGTGGTGTAGCCAGGCTTTAGATAAAGATGGTTCTAGAAAAGATGCTGATGCAGAAAATAGTCCCACCCACCCAGGCTCCGTGTTTCCCGAGCATCACACCGGTTGGCATTTGAATGGCATTCTCTTCCCAAACTCTCTGTTACCCAACGTTTTTGCACATCTTCTAAGTGCAACCACTGGGGACGGTCACCATGACCTCCAGTCCACGCCTAAAAGGTTCTGTCTGACTCCTCTGGGGAAGATTCTGGCCACTCACCAGGCTTCTCAGGCCTTGGTGGAAAGGACGTGGGGGTGTGGTGGGCAAGTTGACTCTCACGAACAGCTCTTAGATCCGTGCTCCTGGCTCCATTGTATCCATGTGGGCATATTTTTAGAGCTGAATTGTCTTTCCTTTAATCTAACTCTTTGAAAACTGGCACCTTCATGTGCGGGGTGGCGTGGTATTTGCTGGAACTTCCCCTGTCCCTGAACAAGCTGGATAACGGAGGGTTTGCTGGAAACTTCACTCCTACATGGAGATACATCAGCAAGGACCATGCAGGGTCTTCAGACGTTGCTTTGCTGCAGAGCGTCAGGGATAGAAATGGCTTTAGACACCCTTGCACTGGGGGCTGCAAACTCAAAGGCTCGAGAGCGCTAGACAGGAGGCAAGGGTGACGGGCACGGGGTAGGGTCCGTGCAGACTCAGAAGTCCGTGCCCTGACCCTGGTTGCGCGTCTGCTACTGTTGCATCCACCCGTCTTGCAAACGAATCCAGAAACCTGGATGAAATTTTATGTGAAGGCTCCTATTTTTAAATGTTGATAATGAATTCAGATATTTTTAAAAGACTGTGTGGGCCAAACAAGACATTTTTGTGGGCTGGATTCGGCCTGTTGGCAGCTTGTTTGAGAATCTACTTGTTTTACCGGGAGGGAAACTGAGGCCCGCAGAGGCACAGGGGCCTTCCAGAGGAGGTTCCGCCTGGAACCCAGGGCTGCTGACATGCGGTGCAGTCACCTTCCTTTGGTCTTTTGCTGCAGCTCCTCTTTGGGGAAGCCCCTTTCCACGACCCTTCCCAAACCTCATTCCCTGCACCTCTCAGAGGGTCATCCTGCTTCCCAGTCTCGCAACATCGAGCAGCCTGGCAGGTGGAAGACACCCCCACTCCGTCCCCAATCCGCCTTCAAACTGCTTTGTGACATGGGCATATCCTGAGTCCTCCCTGGGCTAACTTCTCATCTGCGGATGGAGGGCTGGGGGCTCAGTGACCCCTGGAGTCTGTCCTGACACCTCCTCGTCCCAGCCCCCAAGCGTCCCCGAGCCTGAGCAGCCAGTATGGACATCTCGAAAAAAGCACTGTCATGGAGCCGTCAGGCCTCAGAGGTCCTGGCCTGCGTCATTTACATGACTTCACACGCTGGGCTCCAGTGGGCGTGTCTCCGAGCCCACGGCCGGCAGCCACGGCGCCATGCCTTATTGATTTGACATATTAAATGAATGGATTTTGGGGGGAACGTGTTTTCTCTTGAAATGCCGTGGTTCCTTGGGATTTCACCTGACTTTGCATTGATTCCCCTCTGCTGCCCAGAAGGGTTTTGTTTGTCCAGTGATTACGATGTACCAGTCCCAGGCTGCCCACTCCTTGGCCACGTCCCACGGGACTAACAATGACGATGACAATAATAGTCACAACTAGCGCTTATATAACACCTGCTGTGAGCACTTTGCTCATCAGTTTACTCCCTTTGTCCTCACGCTGCCCGCACCGTGGGTACGACATCTATCCCCAGTTTTCAAGTGGGAGCACGTCACTTGCCCAGAGTCCCAGCCAGTGCCTGGCAGACCCGGGGACGACCGAGGTGGCCCCGCCCGGGTCCGTGATCTTTGTCCTTGTGCCCCACCCCCACTTGTCATTATTCTAATTGCCCATAATTATACTTATCAGGACGTAATAGTAACACTTAGCTTTTGTGAATACTTCCCAAGTGTCAGGCTTGTGTGATTTATAGATAGTGTCTCCCTTAATGCTCAGGACAAACCTAGGATGCCCATTTTTCAAATGAGGAAACAGGGACAGAGGGCTGAGGCCCCCCCACCAAGGCCACACACCCAGGATGCGGGTCCCACCTGTGATTTCCCACTCGGCCAGACCGGCCCTGGAAACAATCTCAGGGAGGGTCTGGGGCGAAAGGGAATGTGTTCTTGCAAACCCATCAATTCCATCAATGGAGGGTCAGGGTCGATGATATGAAGCTGTTTTTTAAAAAGGCAAAAAGTGCAGCTAACAGGATTAGCTGTCACCCCACGGGCCCCGTACCTGATGAGAAGCCGTTTCATTTCTTCTGCCCCGGGAGGTCACCAGCGCTCAGCGCCAAATCGAGCCGTTCGTGCCAAGCTCCAGAGGCCCGAAACAATCATCTCTGTGATTACTAAGGCGTTTGGGGCGTCACCAAGGCAAGACCCCACCACTCGGGCCGAGGCTGACCGCCCACTGTCCTCTCTGACTTCCTTTAGTCACGTGTGCATGCGCCAATCACGGGCCAGGCCCCGCGCGGCGGTTCCGATGTTTTGTTATTTGAGTTCTACCTGGGCTCGCTTTGCCAGACGCCGACATCTCCCATCTAGCATTGACTTCATCTTTTTCTGAGGTCGACTCGCTTGCTTATTCATACATTCAAAAGGGAGCTTTTGATCAGTGGTGCTCTTGTTGGCTGAGGGTGCGTCAGCATCACCTGGAGAGCTTGTTAGAACACAGACGGGTCTTGAGACCCAAGGATTAGCAGCCCAGGTTCCTGCGTGCCTGCTGCGGGTTGGGGGCCACGCGGAGCACGCTGGCTTAGATCGCGGCTCTAATTGAATCCCTTGCGATAAAATGCGATGTCTCAGGAAGGGTCCCTGCAGGAAACGGAATCCCCCAAATAGTTCGAACGTAGGCATTTTAATGAGGAAGTCCACCTAGGGAAGGGCTAAGGGAGTCTAGGCCCCCAAAGACTGGCAACAGAGGGGAGCTGTTACCACCAGCCTTGCGGGGTGGGGGAGAGAGGGTGGGAACACGGTGAGAGTCGCAGATGCTTGGCACCCACAAACCTTGGGATGGAGCCTTTATGAGGGAAAGGGCTCCAGACAGGGAGCAGGGCAGAGCCACACTGACCTTCCTCCTCCCACCCTCCGATTTCTAGTGGGTGGCCCTCACTGCTCAGCCAGAGGGCTGGGGTGTCTGGGGACACACTTCCAAGGAGTCAGGCCCCTGGGGGCCCAGAACAGGGCACAGAAGGGCAGAGAGCAGCGGGGGTGGATGGAAGGGAGACAGGAGAGGAGAGGGGCTGGCGGAGAATCACTAGCACGGAAGGAAATTGTCAAAATGTCCTTCAAGTCTGCCTAGGAACTCCTAAAGATCCTGTGAGCCCTCTCACAGTTTTAAATAATTAACACGTGGTAGAAAGGTGTTAAGGACATATTAGCACCAAACAGAGGCTCTTTTGATTGAGGTGATAAGAACTGTAAAAATAACAGAGAAAGTGAATAGCTTTTTCGCTTTTTGACTCAGACAATTGGGTGCTGTGGTTAGTGTAACACCACCTCTCCCTCCCCTGGTGGCAAACACAGACGCATCCATGGCACACCCCAGTGTTACTCACTCGGGGTACTTAGTAGAGCACATCAGGCATTCGTTGTGGGGGCTGCAGCTGGGGGTGGACAGGGATGTCAACCCCCTAATCCCCAGGGCTGCAAAGGTGGGTGGAGGCGGGGGGCGGGCTCTGGTGACCCAGGCAGGTGCTGGAGCAGAGAGGTCTGTGTGTTGGCAGGTGACAGGGTGTGCAGAAGTGTTGTGGCAGGGGCCGGCCGGGCTCCCACGGTGTTGCCTTCACAGCCCTCTCCGCTGCCCCTCCCCTTGAGGAGTCATCAATCTCCCACCCTTTTCTCTCTCGCGCCACATACTTCTCATGAGCACGTCAACCGCTCTTGTGCCTTCAGCTACCGTCTCTTTGACAATCAGAGTGGGCATTTACTGATGCCCGTGTCTTGCCAATGCCCGCACCTCTCTGCCTGAGCTCCGCTACCTCCTGGACATCCCGTTGGAGGTCCTGCAGCGGGCGTGGAACCTCGTTGTCCTGTCTTAGCGGTGCCTCATTCTCCGTGAAGAATATCACCATCTGCTCAGCTGCCCAAGCTGGATACCTGGTCCTACTTTGGACTCCTCCGTGTCCTTTGCCACCACGTTCACGGTCAGAGCCCACTGAGCTCATGCCTCGGGAGTCACCAGGTCCCCCACTCGTCATCCTCATGTTGCCATGGCAGACCACCATCATCTCTTGCACAGAGCATAGCAAAGACCGCCCCCTCCCCTTCATCCTTCTAGGGAGGGCCTCCTGACAGGTGTCCTTTCCTTGCTGAGATCCTTAGGACCCCACTCGCCTCTTCAGCATGGGTCAAGCCCACCTTCCACGGCCTGGCTTCCGGCATCCTCAAGGCCTATCTGCTCTTCCTTGTGCAACGTGAGGAGAGCTGTGGCCAGGGAACCCTGTGCTCTCAAACCCAGACGGGCCCCTCTGACCAGCCCAAGAGCAGAGAATGATCTGGTCTCACGGTGGCTACTCTGTCCTGCCAGCTTACAGTCATGGCAAGTCCTGGAGTCAGAGAGGGCTGAGTTTGAACCCAGATCGTACCACTATCTGGCCCTGTAGACTAGTTGCTTAGTCCCTCCTAAGTTAACTCATCTGTAAAGTGGGTACCGCCTTCTAAGGTTTTAGGAGGATGAGGGAAATAACCCAGGTGAATGCTAGTGTCTGAGATCAGATTCCCTGGAAGCAGACACAGAGGAGGATTCATGTGCAAGTCATTTATAAAGAAAATGTCCTGGGAGAGAGCAGTAGGGGAGTTGGGGGAGGTAGGCAGGGAAATAAATCCGGAGGGGAGAAGAAGCCTAAGTAACCCCAGCCAGGCACTGGAGATGCTAGTGCCTGGTTCTCCCCGGTTTAACTTATTTATTTTCTAAGCATCCCAGCCCTGATGCCCATCCCACCTCTCAGCCTATCTGAGAGAGCAGAGCAGGATGCTGCTGGGAGGGGAGGTGGGGGGCTGGGGTAGTGGTGGAGGCGGGTGGAGGCCTGGCAGAGATGAGAGCACCCCACCTGGGAGAGTAGGGGTGCTTTGGGAGACGTGCTGAGTCAGTAAGCAGCACAGTGGTGAGGGGTGGCCTCCGCATGCCACCGGGCCGACAGCAGCTGGAGGTGAAGGCTGCTGGGAGGGAGGCCAGGCTTCCGCGGGAGCTGCTGCCCTCCTGGCGAGGCTCAGCTCAGCCCGCATCTCCTGCCTTCCTCCCTGCTGCCTTGGTGGGCCTCGGGCCAGAGAAGGGCCTCGGAGGCTATGAGTGTGCCCAGCCAGGGGGTGTTTTAACAACATCCAGGCTGCCAGGAGTGCATTATTCTCTTACAGAAATCCAAGGGATTGCCCAGGAGATGTGATATTTTTGTAGCAAAAAAAGGGGGGGGGTAGGAAAAAAGAATTTCTCCATAGCTCCAAAAGCCTGTTGTGCTAGGAATGATAGTGGGTGTTTCAGAATGTGGATTCTTTGTCAGGAAGCAGATAAGGACCGAGAATCTTCTGTTTGTTTGCCTCATTCACTAAACAGTGTATATTGGATGTCTCTAGGACATTCCTGGTCGAAGGAACAATCTTATAAAGGTAGGGATGTTGGAGGGACATGTTTGACGGGTTTGGAGAGCAGAAAAGGTGAAGATCAGGACTCTTTGTTGTAAGTGATAGAAATTCCACCTCAAACTAGACAAACACAAGGAATGAATTGGTCCACATGATTGAAAGGACAAATGACTGGATGCTTCAGGCATGGCTGGATCCAGGAGCTCACACAAGGTCAGAGGACACAGTCTTCCTCCATCTTAGCTTTGCCTTCCGTGGCATTGGCTCTGCTCTCAGGAAGGCCTTTGCCACTTGGTGGCTCAGTCAGTTCCATCCTTCCCCTCTCCCAGGCTCAAACCCAGTAGAAAGGAATTTTCTTCACCAATCATTCCAGCAAAGGTCCTGTGGCTGACTCTCATTGAACTGACTTGGGTCATATGTCCATCTCTGACTGGCCAGGCGTGGTCCATAGTCCCTTCTCAAAAGTGTGGGCCTTGCTCACTGATTAGTGTGGCTTAGAAGGTAAGTCATGTGCTGTGTGACATTTTCCACTGCCCACCCTTTGTCTCAGAAATCGTATCTGCTCCCACAATTTTGTTTCTCCCTCTTGACTTATCTCCTGCCTTGACCTCACTCAAGCACTCCTGGGCTCTATTTCCAGGGGACCATGGTGGGGACATGTTCTTCCCATACAACAATGACACTATGGGACAAATTGAGCCCTCACAAACTCTTTACGCTGCCCTGTGATTGAATTCTCATAGCATGACAATACTACGAAATAGCTGTTACTTTTATCTTTGTTGTACAGGTAAATAAACTGAGGCACAGAAAGGTTCGACCCTGAACCAATGACTAGAGTCATAGGGATTATGAAGCTCTGATTGGCTACACAGGAGTCATGTGCCCGAACACGGAGCCAGGATGTACCTGAGCTGCAACTGAACTGCACAGACTGAGAGAAGGAAGGGACTCCCCCCACCAGGGAAAGGACTGTAGTTAGAAGCGGGGGGAGAAAGCCGGCTGGGAACAACAGAAAATGACCCCCAAAGTAGGTGGCAAACGATGGCAGCCCAGTTTGGAAAAAGCTGGGAGAAAAGGGAGCTGTGCCAGCTCAGGGAGTGCAAAGATTTGAACACCAAGCCACTTAAAGGATAGAGGGGCAGTGGGCGTTCAGGAACGGCTGGAACCGGGCACTCACACTGTCGGAAGGCTCAGGTTCTCAGAGCGCCTGGCTGGGCCACTTGGAAGAGCTGGAGGCTCCAGGGGCTGTGAGTTTAAGCCCCATCTTGACTTTTTTTTTTTTTTTAATAATTAAGATGACTTAAATAAATAAACTTGAAAAAACAAAAAGGCTCGCACTCTGATTTGACCCTCTGCTGTCTACTGTCTACTTGGGCGCTTCTAAGCGCAGATTGCTAGAGAGGGGCTTTGATTGGCCAGTTTGAGGCCACATGATCACACCCGACCAATCAATTCTGCCCAGGAAGCCGGGCCGCTTTAGAACGCGCGGGGCCCGGAGAGTCGCGGGGCTGAAGCTGCAGCCATAGCAGTCAGCAGTCGTTTCTAGAAAAAAAAGTCGAGTAGGGTACAGGGCAGATAAGAATGTATGTATGCGCTCTGTAGCTGCAGGTGACAGAGAACATCGCCCTGAATGGCTTAACTGCGGGGAAGCCCTCGGGGCTGGTGATTGGCCCAGTGGTCACCCTTCTGTCGCTCTGCTCAGCAAGTTCAGTGTCAGCTTCATCCTAAGGCGGGTACCCTCCCTGCTGGCCATCAGGTGGCTTCCTGGAGCGGCCGTCTACCGGATGTGAGAGAAAGCAAGACCCCGTCCAGGCGCGGGGCGTGGGGTGGACGGTACCAGGGGCAGGGTCCCCCTGCGGCGCCCCCCATCTCACGGCCGCTCTGCCTCTGTCGTGCAGGGGTCCTGTGGCTGTCGGTGGTGTCCGAGGTGCTGTACATCCTGCTGCTGGTGGTCGGCTTCAGCCTCATGTGTCTCGAGCTCTTCCACTCCAGCAATGTCATCGACGGGCTCAAGCTCAACGCCTTCGCAGCTGTCTTCACGGTGCTGTCCGGTAAGGCGGAGGGAGGGCCTCAGGCGGTGGGGCCGCCCGGGGCCGACCCCTGGCTGTTCCGCGGGGTGACCTTGCGCCCATCACTCCTCTGCTCTGAGCCTCCGAGTTCCGATTCATAAAATGGGATATGTCGGCCTACTAACTCATTCAGTGGTTGTTGAATATCATGTGCCAAGCACCGTGCTAATAATAAGTACTGGCGTTTTCCTAATGAAGGGACAGTTCCAATGCTCGTGGGGGAGAGAGGTGGGTGGGCCTGACGTGTATTCAAGAGATGAACACCCCACACCCTCGTGGTGGATTGCACCTGGGGGACACGGCTCAGGGAGGTGGCCTATTGGAATGAGTGGATGATGGTGTCTTCCCCAGAGATATAAAAGGGGGGGCCCGTTTGGGAGGGGCCAGCACCTCGACTGATTTGCCTTTGAGACCTTCGTGTGAAAGCTGGACGGGAGCAAACACATCTGGAAGCTCAGGGACGATTGTGGGGTGGAGAGAGACTGTGCGTAAAGGCCACAGGACCAGGGCTTTTGAGGGTCTTACGGAGAACCGGACAACCAGCAGCACGCATGACTCAGGGAGCTGGAGACAGACTCCAAGGAAAGGCCATTGGATTGGGTGGCCAGGTGCCCAGAGTTGTTTCAGCAGCTCCGGGGCACAAGGGGTTAAGCAGGGAATGTGCCAGAAAGGAGTAAAAGGAGCCTCCAAACCATAACTTCAGGCAGCCTGACAGACAGAGTGGTGGCTTGGCTGCGTAAGACATCTGTTCCTAAAAAGCCAAATGTAAATTGAATTTCTATAAATCTAATCCTATTCTTCATGCATTGAGGAACTCTCTGTTTAATGGAACCGAAACGAGGAGCCTTTTGGTAAGGGACGTAATCTCCCGCGAACTGGAGGATGTTATGTACAACACAGGGGTCCCCCGGACACGGAGAGCTGCGGTCAAGAGATCACAGGGCGCTCATGAAACCCCGCGTGACTTGGCATTCTCAGGATGTGGACGTCCGACCCTCAGGGCAAGGGTCGGAAAAGAAAAATAGAGTGATCCTCACTGCCGAGTGTTGGGTTTGGTTCCCCCTCGCGTCATTCTGAGCTCTTGCACTGTGGACGAGTCTGGACCTGTGCGTTCTTTTCTTTTCTCAACATGTATTCCTTTATTCAGCCAGTCGAAGACTTAAGAGACTTGGGGGAGTCAAAGGAAGAATGACTCCGCCTTCAGCCTCTTAAAGTCTGCAATCTTGTGAGAGACAGACTCGTCAAACAATTATAAAATGGTGGGTTGACCTCTCTACTGGGCCTGGTGAGAGGCCCGCAGGAGGGCCCCCCACGTTGGCCTGGGGGTGGGGCATGAAGGAATGCGCCCTTTGCGCTGAGACTTGGAAAAAAAGAAAAACCAGAAGCGTTTGCACGATGGACCGCTTGGGGAAGACAGTCCAGAGAGAGGGAACAGCCTGGACAAGGGCCTGGTGGGGTGGCAGATTCTGGCAACATCGAGGAGCTGAGAATGAGAGGAAGGCGGAGTAGAGAGAGCACGGCTGAGAGATGAATCTGGAGAGCTGGGTGAGGGTCTTGGTGCTTTAACGGTGACCCTGAGATGTGCCCATGTAGTTGACCACATTGAGAATCCAGAGCAGAGGGGGATACGGTCAGGTTTGCCTTTGGGGCTGAGGGTTCAGGCTGCGGTGTGCAGAGTGGAGCAAGAGTGGAGGTGAGGAAGCCGGCTGGAGGTAAGAAAGGATGGGGCCCCACCCAGGAGCAGGCGCAGTGGGAACGGGGGTGGGGGGGTGCTGCAGACACCCCTTCGGGCCAGGAGGCGAAGTCAGGAGAGCCGGGCGGCCCTGGCAAACAGAGAACCCAGGTCAGCTTCCTTCCACAGAATTCAGGGCGTCCATGAGCCTCGGGAGGGGAGATGTTCCGTGTTTATTTCTCTAAGTTGGAACTGACATTAAGTATGTCCTTCAAACACCAGAGGAGGCAACAAAACCCAGGAGTGGGCAGCGCCTATTACATAGTCACCAATAAGAATCTGTATTTTTCCTATCAACACTCTCCTTGTGTCAGATACCTTGAAATGCATTCATTCAAAAATATGATAATACTGGAGCTTCTGCTGAATCCCGTTACCTCGTGCGTTAATGAAGAGGCACATGTATTCCCATCCCACGGACTTGTTTGAGTATTTTGCTAACTGTATTTCCACAGAAAGGGTTTGCTTTATAATCCCGTGGGTTTTATTTTATGCATCCGGAGACGATATTGTGAGGAGGGGCCCGTAGGTCCCCACGACCAGAGCCCCTGATCTTGTGTCCCGTGGCTGGCATCTGGGCAGGGGTGGGATGAGCATGGGCCACAAGATAGGAAGGTGGAAAAAGCAGGTAGAGGGAGGAGATGGAATCGATTTGAGAGGATGGGGTGTGACGTGCCGTGGGGCGTCGAGGCTCCTCTTTCCCGTTAGCAGCTTCACCTTTTCTTTCCTTCCCCCACTCCAAGCATCGAAGATTCCCCTCCAGGATCCCAGGCACCCAGGCTCCAGCATTCCAGTCACAGAACAAAAGCTGGTGGGCGGCCCAAGGCAGCCATTCCCGAGTCTTCAAGCAGACCTCTCCTGGGGTGGGAGGCGGGGGGCTCTCCCCCACTGCCTCAGAGGGCTTA
>PISW01006027.1:77818-118578 GCA_004023785.1 Mungos mungo
GGAATGGGGAGGGGGTGGGGATGAGGGATAGAGGAGGGGGAAGGAGATGAGGGTAAGGGTAAAGAGTGGGGGAAGGCATTTCAGGCAGAAGGAAGAGCAGGTGCAAAGGCAAGGAGGCACGACAGGGTGAATCCATAGGTCACCTGCAGCTTTGACATTGAACTTGAGCCTGAGGGGTGCAGAGGTGGGGCGGATGCCGCTGGAGAGGCAATTCAGACTTTCCTCTAGAGGCAGTGGGAGCCACTGGCAGTTCTAGATCAGGGGAGTGAGATGGCCGGGAGGGCCTTTTTGGAAGGTCCTGCTCTGCTCCTCTGCCAGTCAGGGCGACCTCCTCCCTTTGACTCATGGGTGGAGGGGCCAGGATGTGCCTCCAGGAAAGCATTTCTCAACCCCGTTCTCATTCCTGCTCTCCGGAGAGCCTCGGTAGAAGTTTTTCTTCCTAATTCCCCTTCCTCCATGAGATTTTCACTCCACAGCTGTACTGCATATGTGTTTATGTAGTCTATGTACATCCGTGCTTTTTTATAAAAAGAGTTGGAGTTTTTTGCATGTACAGGTGACCCTTGAACAGCATGGGGGTTAAGGGTGCTGGCACCCCATTCAGTCAAAAATCCATGAATAGCTTTTAACTCTCCCAAAACTTAACTATTAATAGCTTACTGTTGCCCAGAAGCTGTACTGACAACATGAAGAATCGATTAATGTGTATTTCATATATGTATTAAAACTGTATTCTTGGGGCACCTGGGTGGCTCAGTCGGTTAAGTGACCAACTTTGGCTCAGATCATGTTCTCATAATTTGTGGGTTCGAGCCCCGCATCTGGCTCTGTGCTGACAGCTCAGATCCCAGAGTCACTTCGGATTCTGCGTCTCCCTCTCGCTCTGTGCCCATCCCCTGCTCATGCCCTGTCTCTCTGCGTCTCAAGCTGGAGTGAACGTTCAAAAAAATTTTTTTTAAATACTGTATTCTTACAATAAAGGGAAGTAGGGAAAGAAACTATAATTAAGAATATCATAAGTGGGTGCCTGGTTGGCTCAGTAGGTTGATCACGTGACTCTTGATTTTGGGTCTTGATGGGGGCCTTCTGAGTTGAGTATGTTGTGGGAGTCTGCCTCCGGGAGAGGGAGTTAAGCCATGCCCTGCGAACCTGGGGGACGGGCACCCGCCCTCCTCTGATTGGCTGGCTGTGGGTCTTCGCTGCCTTCACTGGTTGTCCCTTGTGATTTAATTTGCTTCCACGGAGCAACTCCGAGCACCATGTCTGTGCTAGATCCAGGGCGACAGATCCGAGCAGGGCCTGGGCCTGGGCTTATTGCCAGGGGGCCGCCGAAGGGTAGACAGGCTGCCAAGGATGGGGGTGGGGGGGGTCCTCATTCTGGGGTTGCTCAGAAAGACTGAGACTGCAGAAAAACTGAGCCCCAATGAGCACTATAGATTTTTGTTTTTAAATAAAATTCCAGTCACCAATAAAGTTGATCGCCCCGACATTGCTGGTAGGAATGGGAAATGCTACCGCCACTCTGGGAAATTCTTCGGCAGTTCCTTCTCAAAAGTAAAAACAGACTCGGCAGTTGCATTCTTGGGCACTTGTCCTTGAAAAAGGAAGACTTCTATTCACGTAGGAGTTGTACATGCATGTTCATAGCAGCTTGCTTTGTAAGAGCCCCACACTGGAAACTAACCATTGTCCTTCTGCAGATGAGTAACTAAATAAACTGTGGTATATCCATGCCATGGACTAGTACTTAGCAGCAAAAAGGAACCAACCGACTGCTAGAAATAACACGTGTTGGTGAGGATGTGGAGGCAAGGGGAGTGCACTGTGCGCTGTGGGTGGGAGTGCAGACGGGTAGGGCCACTCTGGAAAAGCCCATGGAGCTTCCTCACAAAATTAAAAGTGGAATTACCCTACAATCCAGTAATTCCACTACTGGGATTTACCCAAAGAAAAAAACCACTCCTTTGAAAAGGTATATGCACCCCGATGTTTACGGCAGCATTATTTACAATAGCCAAGATATGGAAGCATAGATGTGTGGATAAAGATGTGGTGTATAGACGCCATGGACTATTACTCAGCCATGAAAAAGGAATGAGATCTTGCCACTTGTAATGCGGATGGACCTGGACGGAATAAGTGAATAAGTCAGGCAGAGGAAGACAAATGCCCCATGATTTCACTAACATGTGAGATTTAAACAAAACAAGACAAATGAATACACACGCAAAAAAGACTCTTACATACAGAGAACACGCTGGCAGTTGCCAGAGGGGAGGTGGATGAGGGGATGGGCAAAATAGGTGACGGAGATTAAGAGGCACAAACTTGTAGTTATAAAACAAGTCGGTGGGGCGGTGGTGAAAAGCACAGCATAGGGAATACAGTCAGCACCGCCGTCAGGTGGTAGATTCTGACGACACTCAGCACGGTGAACACGAGTAATGTATAGAGTTGCCCAATCACTGTGGTGTCCACCTGAAATAAATACAACATGGTGTGCCAACCCTAATTCAATAATATATATATATTTTCAAAAGGAACTGATTGCTGATCACGTACAACACGGACCTAAAGGGTATAAAGCTAAACAGGAAAGAGCTAGTCTCTGAGGCTGCATACTACGTGGTTCCATTTATGTAACATCTGTGCAGTAACATAATTATAGACACAGGGGACAGATGAGTGGATGCCAGGGATTAGGAGTGGCAGGCTGATGGGTGTGGTCAAGGGGCGACAACGGGGGGTCTTGTGATGGTGCAGTCGAGTATCTTGATTCAGGTGCTTGCATAACTAGTGAAATCGGAATCACCTCTACGGATTGGGTCAAGGGCAACTCCTTGACTTTGCTGTTGTGCCCTAGGAGCATATGGGCTGTGTGTTAACGGTGGGGGAAGGGTGTGTGAACCATTCCTGCACATTTCTGTGCAATCTCCTATGAATCAATCATTATTTCAGAATAAGAAGCTTTAAAAAAAAAAAATTCCATGGGTGCCTCGGTGGCTCAGTTGGATAAGTGTCAAACTTCGGCTCAGGTCACGATCTGAGCCCCGCATTGGAGTCTGTGCTGCCAGCTCAGAGCCTGGAGCCTGCTTTGGGTTCTGTGTCTCCCTCTCTCAAAAATAATTAAACATTAAAAAAAAATTCCAGTTATTGGAGTTAGAAGGTGCCTTAGAGGTGATGCAGTTGGAAACCTGTCCTTTTTGTGTTAAGTTTATTTATTTTGAGAGCGAGCATCGTGCACATGCACACGAGTGCAGGAGGGGCAGAGAGAGAGGGAGAGAGAATCCCAAGCAGGCTTCATGCTTACAGTATGGAGCCCAACACAGGGCTCAATCTCACAAACCTTGAGATCACAACCCAAGCCGAAATCAAGAGTAGGACGCTTACCCGACTGAACCATCCAGGCGCCCTGGAAACCTGTCCCTTCTGTGTCCCTGAAGCCCCTTGGCCCATGCTCACCTGTACCTTTATTCCACCTGTCTGTGTCCCAGCAGATCAGAAGCAGGACCGGAACAGTCCTGAGTCCGGGGCCCCACGACAGCAGGTGGTGCCAAACTCGGCAGCAACGGGAGGCCCAGAAGGCACTGCTCTGCCCCTCAGTGCCTTTCCTGGGCCTTTCCTGCTGCCAATCTCCTTCTCCACCCCCCTTCCTCTGGCCCTTCTCGGTGAACACATGCTGACCTTACCAGACCCAGCTCGAAGCCCCCCTCCTTTTCCGGGCCTTCCCCCACGCCCAGGCATAGCGGACCTTTCTGTCCCTTGGGTCCCTTTCAGGGGTCGAAAAGGTGAATGGCTTCAGTGGCCTGGGAGGACAGATGAGTGAGACAGCAGGGCCACTGCAGGGATGGCACAGGCAGGGGACAGGGAGACATGGGCCCGGCAGGGCCCCGAGGCTCGGTGACAAGCCCCAAATAGTGGCCCAGGTCCGATCAGACTGCTGAGGGTCGCCGAGGGGAAACGTGAGCCCGTTGCCGCCAGAGTTTCCTATTTTTACAAGGGAAGCCAAAACTCCCATATTTTCATGGAACTCCTCCAGATTTTTAAATGTTGGCCAAAAAAAATCCATTTTTTTTTACAGCTCTAGCCAACATCTGCAGGTTGGATTCAGCCTATGGGCTGCCAGTTTTAGATACAGCTTATGTCTTTCCATTTTAGTATTTGTAATAATTGATTTTACTTCTCTATTTATGTCCTCCTCCTCATTAGCCTTGGGGGAATGGCCATGCCGTATCCACAGCTGTATTCCTAGCGGCTGGTCCAATGCTTTGCAGATAGAGGACGCTTAATAAATATTTGTTGAGTGACTGAGTGGGAATGTTAGAAGCAAGTCAGGGCCCGCAGAGCGGTCTGAAGATTCTAGATGGGAAGGAACTAGGATCTGTTAGCTGGGAGTAGCCAGCGCGTCTTCAGGACATAGGGCTGAGGCGGCAGGGGGTGTCCTTGGCCTTGCCGAGGCTGGTGGTGGTGATTGAAATTCTGCCACATCTTCTGCATGCTCTTGGAAGCACGGGTTGGGGGAGTATGCAGGCCACTGGGCCTTTCATACAAATGAGTCTGGCCCCAGGCACAGGGCCAGGCAGAAATTGGGCTTTTGGGGGATAGGAAGAGGTGAGAATTTTAATAAGTTTAATAAAAACTGGAAGTAAAACCCACAGTCCTGGAACTTCTCAGTTCTAGAAGTTTTAAAAGACTAGTGGAGTGGGTATAGCAAGGGATGCTGGGTGCTCAGGGGCCTGGTCTCAGGGGAAACACAGGGATGCCCAGGCACTGTCCCAAGGGAAGGCGGGACGCTGAAGGGCTTGGCCAGGAAGGTGTCCTGGAGGTGTGGGCAGGAAGGGGTGGGACCTGGGGTGTTCAGGAAGGGCTAGGGCCTGGGGTGTGGCCCGGAAAGGGCAGGGACTGGGGGTGTGGCCAGGAAGGGGCAGGGGGCGTGGCCTTAGGGAGAAACCAAGTCAGTTGTCTGGGCAGCTGGGGATCCTTAGGAGGAGCCTGCTGGGGCCTCTCCTCAGTGGTCAGGACTTCAGCCAGCCGAGGACTATACAGGCAGGGGATGCAAACCCAGGGAAGTGGGTTGGGTGGGGAACTAAGTGGGGAAACCGAGCCCAAAGCCCCGTTGTGGAAGAAAGGGCTGTGCTCTGGAATCTCTTACACCTGGGGGGAGGAGGATGGGGAGCAGGGGGTTAAGGATTTAGTGTCGGGACTGGCTTTCTCCCTTGCCTGGAGGGAAGGAGACTCCGAGGAACTCCTGGGACAACTCCTTGGGGCAGGACTCACTAGTCTGCACCGTCCCTGACTGATCTGGGCAGGAGCCAGGCCCACCCTCTATTTCCAGGGACTTCCTCCATGGCACTAATGTTCCAGGCACTCTTCTTGCTAGGGGGTGAGCTTTCGGACAGGATTGGGTCTGTCTTGTCATTCCTGTATCCCGAGCACCTCGCACAAAGCTGGCCTTCATAAACGCTTGTTCACGAGAGGTGTGTGACAGAACCTGCCTCACAGTGACCTAAGAGGGTGCCTGTGTGTGGCAGCGGCACACAGAGGGGGGACATCAAAACCTTCCTGCCCCTCAAATCAGCAGCTGTCCACTTGCCCCTGGGTCAGGGCAGGCCACCAATAGGAATGGAGGGAGGCTGCACATGAGCTCCATTCATCAGCCTGAGCTCATTCTTAGGGTGGAGGCTGCAGACTCCCTGAAAAGTGCTCCATTGCAGGTAGGGAGAAGTGAAGGTGAGGAGCCACGGTGTGTGTGGATGAAGGGCAGGCTGCCTGGGTGCGGATTCTGGCCTCACCACCAGCTGTGTGTCTTTGGGTCAAGTTCTCTATCTTCCCTGAGCCTTAATTACCCCTCTCCCCAAGTAGCGTAAGACTCCCACCTACCACATGGGGGCTTGTGAGGATTTTAAGCAGTGAGCATGTGCTGAGCACTTAGCATAGTGCCTGGTAGAGCTGTCAGGGTGATGACTGTAACAGAACTGATAATATCATGGCAGTCTGGGATATTCAAGTAGCTGCGATTTAGCATTACAGTGGGGACGTATATAGCTCATGTAAGAGGGGTGGGGGGCACAGACCAGGCCAGATGCGGAGAGGGGAAGATGTGTATGAGATGCCCAGAAGCAGAGAGTCATCGAGATGTACTATGAAAGTACATTTGCTGCCTGTGGCTAGAGCACAAGTGGGGGTGGGGGGATGGTGCGTCCAAGCCTCGCTGTTCGTGTTTATCCAGTGGGGCCACTTGCACCTCCACCCCCACCCTGTGGCAGCTTCTGAGTCCCCCGGGGACCGAGAAGCCCAGTCAAGCAGACGAAATAGCCAGGGCTTGGATCCCAGGAGGCGCTGGGGCAGGCGACACTTTCCAGCGGGGCATAAAGCCAAAGGGGCCTGTGGATCATTCTTCTGAACTTTTTAAGCATTTTTTTAGAGAGAGAGAGAGAGAGAGAATATCCCAAGCAGGGGGCCTAGATGGCTCAGTCAGTTAAGTGTGACTGTGGCTCAGGTTATGATCTCACAGCTTCTGGGTTCGAGCCCTGCATTGGGCTCTGTGCTGCCGGTGAAAACCCGCTTTGGATCCTCCATCTCCTCTCCCTTGCCCATCTCCCACTAGTGTGCGCGCTCTCTCTTTCAAAAATAAATGTTACCAAAAATATGACACCATTTCTGCTCCAAGGAGCTGCTGTGCTAGTGGGAAGAGACATATAACATATGCAAGTGTACAAAGACATGTATGTAAGCGTGCAGATAACGTGGTCGGTGTGATGGATGCTATGAGGAACAGGTGTGATTAGCGGAGGCCATTGTGGCAAAGAGACACTTGAGCAGAAACATTTGAGAAGGAAATTGAATTTGTTATTGCTGTACAACCAGTTACCCCAAAACTTAGCAGCCTTGTGGGTCAGGGATCGAGGCACAGATGAGGTGAAAGCTCCGGCCCAAGTCTCTCATGGGCCGTGGTCCAGCTGCGGGCCGGGGCTGCGGTCACCTCGGCACTTGCTCGGGGCCCGTGCATCCACGGACAAGCCCACGCTCGTGGTCGAGGAAGCTTCCGTTCCTCACAGGCTGGCCTCTCCCAAGGGCTCTAGCGACAGGGCAGCCTGCTGCCCCCGGCACAAGTGATCCGAGAAAGAGAAAGAGGATGCGTGCTAAGAAGAGGGCGAGAGAGAGCCCAAGATGGAAGCCACAGTGTTTTTTTCATACCTACCGTCAGAGGCGACATTCCATCGCATCTGCGTTCCGTCAGTAATCCAGCCCGTACGCTACGGGAAGGGATTCCATAATGGTTCCAGAATGAGGCAGAGATCATACCAGGCCATCTTTGAAGCTGCCTAGCGCAGGAGATCCGAGGGGAGAATGGCTCAGGTAGAGGGGCTGCAAGTGCAAAGGCCCTGAGGTAGGCCTGTGCCTGGCACATTGAAGGGAAGACAAGGAGGCCAGAGTGGCTGGAGAGCAGTGAGAGAAGGGAAGAGGTTAGAGGAGGTCCCCGCAGGGGTGGAGGCGTCGATTTCTCTTGCCATCACTTAATCTGTCAGTCCCTGGCTGGGGGACTTTTAGGGTGTTTTCAACCCTCTACTGCAATGAATATCCTTGTGTACAGATGCAAATATGTCTGAGGGCAAATTCCCAAGGGTGGACTTACTGGGTCGAAAGGAAGCTGCATTTTCAGTTTGGGCAGCTGTTGCCAAATTCCCCTCCAAAGAGCCGACCTTCCTGCCGGCCTCCTCTGAGGGTCCTTCACACCTTTGGCCTCACAGGTCCCTGCCCTGGCCTGGTGTCCTCTCCTGGCTGTTTCACATTAAAGGTTTGTGCTGTCTCCTCGGGCTCCCGTCTTCCCTCCATCCCGCCCCTCCCTCCAGACAGCCTCTGCCGCCACAGATGGCTGGGGAGCCTAAGAGCCCCTCGGAGGGCACTTCCCCTTGATGGAAATTCTCTGCGCTTGGAAAACTCTTCTCACAAACGGTATCTTCTGTGTGCTTTTCCCGGGTGCTGGAAATTCCCTGAAGGCTCTTCTGAGACAATGAGTTGAGTTTGTGCTTGCCCACCATTTATCTCCGAGAAGGTGGCCGGCTGGCAGAGTCTGCCAGAGGACAGAGCACGGAGAATGCCGGCCTGGAAGGAGAGGCCGAGGCCCCCTTGTGACCCCCCCCCCCATAAATCTGAGTCACACATGATCCGCATGATATTTACAAGGCCTGGCGAGGTCTGGGGTCTGAGACCCTCTGGGGTGGAGACCACACACGAGTCAGCCAGCATTTACCCCGCATGCCCTGTGCGCTCTGCCTTTGTACATAATATGACCAAATGGGGGAAGTGTCACTTGCATGCTTAAAAGCTTCTAGTGGCTTCCTGTTGTGCTCTGAAAAAGCCCCAACCCCTCCCCAAACTGGTCCTTCCCCACCTCCCCGAATCCCACCCCCCACCTCTTCACAGGCTCCAGCCACACCGACCCCTTCTCCCCATCCAAAGGCCTTGGCAATCTCGGTTCCCTCTTTTGGGGACTGATCCAGGCTTTTTCATGACCAACGCCTCCTTATTCTTCAGGTTTCCGTCTGAAGCCTCCTCTCAGACGTTCCCCGACGATCTCATCTGAAGTAGCTTCCTCCAGCCACCCTGTCTCCTCACTCCGTTTCTTCCTTGAAATTACGTCTTTACCGTCTGTTGCCCCCACTTGACCGTCCACTCCAGGCGGGCAGCGACTCTATCTTGCTCTCCACGGTGTCCCCAAGACTTAGTGGGGACACAGTAGGCGCTCGGGGACTATCGGCTTCACAAGGGGAGGTGACTGGTATCGTCTCCGCTCTCCAGATGAGGAAACGGCGGCTTGGAGCTGTGAGGTGGTTTGTTCACGGACACACAGCTGGGGACTCGCAGAATCGAGACTCAGACCAGGTGTGCCTGAGCCCAGCCCAGCGCCCTCACCCTCGCGGGCTGTCCATGGGTGACTGGCAGCTGTCAGGCCAGTACCTGGGACTTGAAGGTCGGTGGTATCTCTCAGCAGGTGTGCTGGGAGTCCGGGAAGAGAAGCCAGCTGAAAGCAGCCCTCCTCCTCCTCCTCTGTCTGGAGAAAACCACGCCATACCCTGTCCACGTGACATTACATGTCCTGGCAGGGCCTGCGGGCCTCCGAGACCCACTAGGCCGAGACCACATGAGAGACAACCAGTGACAAGACAGGCAAGGTCTGGGTCACCATCTGGGTCACTGATGGCTCTCCGTCCCCCCTCCTTTCCGGCCACATTCCCATTTTTCTTGTCATCATGCTTAGTCGTACCTCTTTTCCTGAGGCTCAGGTCTCGTGGGAGGGCAGTGTGGCATAGAGCCTGGCCCCTCGAGGGCAGCAGAGAAGTATTCCGGGGTGCCCATTCTGGAGCCAGCCCAGTTGCCCCTCCTCACACATCCTCAACCTTTCTGAGCCTCCATCTCCTTCTTTCTTAAAGTGAGAGCAATGGTTTCTCCCTCATATTAGTCACCATGTAGCCCAGGCGTGGCCCTACAAGGCCTTCCTCCTTCCTCAGAGTCTGTCGGGGGAGCCCCATGCCAGCTCATCCCTCAGATTGCCACCCCACTTCCCAGTTACTTGCTCCCCTCCATACTTTTCCGTGGAGACACACACATCATTCCTGAGTTCCCTTTGCAGGGACAAGTCATGGCCAAGCAGATACAATGTCAGGGTGTTGTACACTGACCTGGGACCCAGAGGGCCCTCCGCTCCGTGCTCTGGTGGGGGAGAGGAATGAGCCGAGAGTGGTGGGGGCGGGGGGTTGGAAGTGTGGGGAAAACTAGCAGGCGTGTGAAAGCATGGTCCTCAGGATGAGAACTCCAGACTCTGTCCAACATGTGTCCGCATCCACCCACACCTGGCCCAGCAGGTGGAGCACTGTGACAGGAGTCCTGGGGTCAGGTGGAAGGGGGGCACGGCAGCCACCAGGGCAGCCCCCACACTTGGACGGCAGTGACATTGCTGTAGGCGCTGTTCTGTAAACCCATGGCTCATTCCTGTCCTGGGTGGGGAGACTGAGGCACAGAGCGTGTAACAGAATTGCCCCAGGTCACCCCGTCAGTAAGTGTTGGAGGCGGGATTTGGGCGCAGGCAGTCTGACTCCGGAGGCCACGCTGTCCAGCCTATGTGACAGTGTCTGGGTGGTCTGCTGGCTGGGGGCAGAGGCCCACCTTGTATTTGGGGATGGGAGAGACACCAGAGTGGGCCGATGGGGAAGGTGTCTTCCCAAGAGCATGGGTGGGGAAGGTGTCTGTCAGCCTGGGGGGCAGACTGGGGCCCACAGGGCTGCTCCTGGGCCAGGCCTGGGGAAGGTGAGCAGAGCCCACCCCCAAACCTTGCTGGGGCCGGCGGGCCGGCTGGGAGGAGCCCCTGCTGTATGCTGTGCCCAGGGTCTGCGTCGAGCCCCCCCTCATTCGCCCCTGCCCCTTAGCAGCTCACAGACTCAGTTGACCCTTGAGCCGTGGCAGTCTGAGGTCTGCGGGCCTTGCGGTCCTGCCCCTGCCCTGCACACCAGGGAGCTGGGAGCTTGACCCCTGGGCCTTCCTCAGAAGACAGACAGGCAGAGCTTCGCCCACCAGAGATGAGTATGGAGGGGACCAGCAGAAGGTCTCAGCCAGGCCCGACAGGAGCCAAGGCAGCCATGGGCAGGCCGGGCAGTGACGCCGTGTGACACTCCCTGGGCTGCTGGGGGCCCCTCCCTGCCGCCCTCCACGAGCACCTCCTCTGCCCTGAGATTTGCTGACTCAGGCAATCCCAGACGCTAACTCCGCACGAGCTCTCAGCCCCGTGTGTGACGAGGGGACGGCACCCAACTCCAGGCTCCTCTGCACCCTCACCCAGCCTGTCCTCCTGCCCCCTGGCCGTGTGTGGCTCCCTCTTGGCTCCTGTCCCAGGAGCGGGGTAGGCCAGGAGGTGCCTGCAGCCAATGGGCATCCGTGCCCCTCTGTGAGCGCTTCTGGGCCAGCGGTTGGGAACGACACGCCCACTGGGGTCCCGAGGAGGCGAGGCTGGCGGCGCCCCCGCCCCCTGGTCCTTGAGCCCCTGCTCCTCACAGCGCACTTCAGCCTCCCTGCCCTGAGCCTGAGAACAGACCTGAGCGCCAGGCCTCTGTCTCCACGTCACGGTCCCGAAGGGCCAGCCCCATCCTCCTTGGCCAAACTACCTACCACTTTCCCCTCAGGCCCTCATTTCCTTCAAAGCGTTTGTGAAACTCTGAATTCTCAATTTATGTGCTTCTTTTCTATCTTTCTTCATAAGCATGTCAGCTCCGTGACGGTAGGGACTTTGTTTGTCTTAGATCCACCTTCGTTTCCTGAACCAGGAGGGAGCCTGGCCCACAGCAAGTGCTTACCGAGCATTTGTTGAATGGGGGAGGCTATGATGGAATGGCGACATGTCTGGACTTGGAGTTGGGTGGACTTGGACCCACACATCCTGTGTTACCCTGGGTGGATTGCTTTACCTCTCTGAGCTTCACTCACTCATTTGTCAGGTTGGGTGCAGCCAAGCCTAGCCTTCCTGGGATTAGCCAAGGAAAGCATGAGACGTGGGATGAATGGGATGGTCGAGTGCTTTGCAAACTGTAAAGCGCCTGGGGAAGGGGAGGGCTCTCCGGAGGCTTTGCAGCGAGGCGGCTGCTCAGCTCATTTTCCTGGCGCTCAGGCGGCTTCCTGGGCGGTGAAACTGATGGGATGGCATCGCAGTGTCACCGCAGGGAAGTGTGGAAGCTCAGAGCACTTAAAATCTAGCGGGCCAGAAGAATAGGATTTGCATTTCAGCTCACTTGATGGGCAGGTGGAAGAGGAGCTTTCAAGGCTGGCCAGGCGTGAGGCGGGGGCCCCAGACCCATCACGCGTTTCTCTGTGCAGGCCAGGGTCCCTCCTGGGCCAGACGGGAGGTGAGGGGGAGGCCCCCTGCGTGACACCCGAGGACAGTGAGTATCCCTGCCTATACCTTGGGCGCGTGTACTAGATATTCCTGGGAGAGAGAACCAGACAGGGAGGAAGAGTCCAAGGCAGAGGTAGAAGGAAACAGAAAGAGAGGCAGAGACAGAGGCAGAAAGAGGAAAAAAAAACAAAAAACAAAGGGAGGGGCCTGCGCAGTGGCCCCAGCGAGCGCATGCCCCAGATGGATGGCGAGAGGTCGCTGTCTATGGGCGGCCCAGGCCCCAGTGACTTCAGAGCCCCCAGCGCCTTTCATTATGCGAGCATCTTGCCTCAAAGAATGTGATTCAGTGTCTTTCATGCCACGAGGGCCCCCAAAGTTAAGCCAGTTCCTTCCTCTGGTGCCCAACCCAAGAGAGATTGGAGGAAAGCTGGCCTTGAACTTCCACGGGAGGGGGTGTGCCGTCTAGAATGCACGCCCCAGATTCCTAAGCCTGTCCCTGGGTGTGCAGCTAATGGGACACCCCTCAGCCGCGGCCGCCTTGGGCACCTCAAGGCCCTCTCTCACCAGACCCTGCATTCCCCTCACTTTGTCCCCTGCCTCTTCCTCCAGGACCACCCACCGCCACCCCCATGGGCCGCCATTCACCTGCTATTCTTTTTTTAAATCACTCACTTTTCTTTGGTGAAATTTAAATGTATTCAGAAAGGAAGCTGCAGATCACAACCGGAAATGAAAAGCCAGCAGCACCTGCAATAAATAGGGACTGTAAAACCGCAAACATGAAAACATTACCATTGTAAAACTGTTGGCGTAGCTTCTAAACCAGCAGTCTCCCCCTGGGGCGATTCTGCCGTCTCCCCATCCCCCACCCCGACACGGGGGATGTTTGGTAAGGTCCGGAGATGGTTTGGGTTGTTGGTGTTTGGGGAAGGGGCAGGTGAATGTCTCTGGCATCTGATGAAAGCGTAGAACCCAGGAACACGGCCGAACATCCCGAAATGCACAGGACAGCCACCCCCCCCCCCCCGCCCCCCCGCAGTGTTATCTGGCCCCAGATGTCGATAATGCTGAGGCTCAGAACTTCTGGTCTAAAATAAGCTTGAGCACCCGAGGCAGGTGTGCCCCACACTTGGGAAGCTCTGACCTCATTAGCTCCTCATCCTTCAGACTCAGCTGCAGCACCCCCCACCCCGGGGATGCCTCCCCAGACCCCAGAGCAGAGGACTCCGGGTGTCAGCCCCTCTGGACCCTGCACCTCCCACCTCCTGACCCTCCAGTTGAGAGGCTGGGGCTGGGGCTGGCCAGACAAGGCTTTGGTTCTCATGCTGGAATTGAGGCTGCTCCCCACAGACGCAGCCCAAGTCCGGGCTTGGATAAAATGTCAAGACCACATTCCTAGGGTGTGTGGATTTCCAGGGTGGAGACGCAGAAGGCAGGGGGAGAGAGGGCCAGGACTGTGACTTGGGGGTGTGGACATGTCGAGGGGGCCTTCCAGCTCTGAATTGGAGGGCTCCAACTTGTTCCCCTCACCCCCACCCAGGCACGGGCCAGGGCGCCGGCTCCCCTTCCTCCCATCGTCGTCCTGCAGGTGAGGGCCCACTCTCTGTCGTGGGGGGGGCTTATAAGCATCAGAGGCCATCGAAGTGGGGTTAACACATGTGAAGGGTCACATGGGAGCCCCAGGAGGACATCACCCTTTCTGAACAATCTATAGGGCACACTGGCTGTGTCTGTGAGCACGGGGCCCCACAGCCGGGATGCCCACTGCGGTCTGCATTCTGGGAGATGACCCTTTGTGGGCGCTGACCTCACACCCACGTACCCCCGGGGCAGTCCTAGAAGCGGCTGAGGCGGAGGCTGCCCTGCTCACGTCTGCACAGTTGAATTCACTCTTTCCTGGGACCCACCGTCTTCCTCCTCTGTTTCCTCCCACTTCCCACAGGCAGGGAACCCTCCTTGGTCTCCGGATGGAGGGCAGAGGAGCTGGCTCTGGCCCAACACACATTCTTCCAAACCTTTTCCGTGCACCCCTGCAGTGTAGACTTCGGGACTTTGACTCTTGTTTTCCCAGTCTTCTCTGACACCTGTGTGCCCCGAGGTCATTGAGATCTTCTCTCTAGTTACCCCAGGAACTGGGGTCACAGCCTCTGGGGCCCTTCTAGACACCCCCCGCCCCCATCTGCAGGGGAAGGGGAGGGTCTGAACCCACTCGTTGCCTCAGGGCTTGATGGAGGTGGCTGGGGATAGACCGGGCTGGTGGCCGTTCAGTAAACCTACTTCTTAAAATGGGAGGACCCCCTATTAAATGCCACTTCTGATTTGGGTCACGTCACTTTGAAAGGCAAATAGAGAAATGAGCAGAATCCAAACAAACGTGATGCTAATGACTCAAGTGGTCTGAGAGGAGACCTTGGTGGGAAGGGCAGAGCGGTGGCAGTGGTCTAGTACTGGGCAGACAAGGTTGAGGGGCAGCTCGGTCATTGCCAAGCTCCCAAAGGTTCTGCTGGAGAAGAAGCCGACTGGCTCAGCCCCTTGGCCTCGAGGGCAGAGCGAGAAATTAGCTTAAATTGGAGCTGGAAAGATTTAGGTTATGTGTAAGAAGGAACTTTTTAAACCCTGAAATATGCTACCAAGAAAGGCTTTGGGTTCTCGGGAGAGTATCTAAAAATAGCCTGTTCTTTAAAAATAGTTCTGGGCAAGCTTTAAACATAGCCTCAGCTCCAGCTTCTTGGCCCTGGTGCTCCGTGCACGTGGACACACCGTACGCGGTCCTCCCCAGGTCTAAGGGCTCGTGGGACATTTGGAAGCAGCCTTTGGTCTCTGTCGAGACAAACATCTGGATATTTTAGATACGTATAGATAAGAGATTTATTTTCCCATCTGCCGCCCCACTGATGGGTGTCATGAAATACCAGCCTTTAGAATCTCACAAGTTTTCTTTCTGGGGCCGATGTTAACTGGGTCAGCCCCACCAGCTACCCCCATGTCCCCCCATTCCGGAGGCAGGGCTCCCCTGTGCCTGCAGGTGACCGGGAATTCATCCATCTCAGCAAAGTGTCCACCCACCCTGGTGACCTGCTCGCCCACCTCCTGCCCTCAGCAGCCCTGGCCACGTCCTTGGTCCCTGTCACTTGGGGCGCCGCTGTGCTTTCTCCCAACTCCTTGCCTCCCACCTTGTTCTCTACACACCGGCCAGAGATAGAGATCTTACAAAAACACGTCTGGGTCTTGTCTGGTCTTTGCCTTCTTGCTTCCACTTAGGTGATCCCTGCCCATTTGCCCTCAGGACAAAGCCCAAACTCCCTCCGATGGTTCCAGAACTTGTCAGTGTCTTGTTTATTCCTCCAGCAGCAGCTCCCCCACCCATGTGCCCTGCCTCACGGCCCTTCTAGCCCACCAAGCCACTTGGCCTGTGGGCTTTGCCAGTGCTGGTTCCGCTGCCTGGCCCACCTTGCTCCCTGCCAACCTGCAGCTCCCAGCTTGGATGTCACCTTCACTGAGTGACATTCTTCTCTGACCTTCCCAGGGGCCCTGGTCTTCCCCCTTGGCTGCCCTGTGGCACACGCCAGTCCCCGGGTTGTCTGCTTTTCCTGTCCCTCCTGAACACTTGCTCCTGATGTGTTCCCCACAGCTGGAGGAGAGCCTGGCACCCAGCAGGTGCTCAGTAAGTGCTCGGGGACCAATCAACTGAAAGTCAGGCCACCCCAGCAGGGGTTTCCCCTTTGCCGCCATCGTGCCCTGTGTCATCGGGTTTCCGCTTCCTCCAGGTCCCCACCAGCCCCTCTGTGTCACATCCCGACCCGACATGCATGGCATGTTGGCAAATCCAGATCAGTGCCCACATACACAAGAGTATTTATTTAGACACGAATGCTCTCCGAGCGTTTGGAGTAATAACTTAGACAGCATCTTTAATAATAAACTCTATTATAAATTAATCAATCCGCCACTTCCCTTGATATCTCAATTAAACGGAGCATGCCATTAGCATACTATGTGCAAACCCTGCAAAAAGGAGCCATGTCAGATGCAGGACGGGTCCTGGAATCCAGTTGGTCATCCTGACCCAGGTGGCATCTTGGGACCAGAGACCATTTCCATGGGAGGGGCCGCCTGGGCCGGGGGCCACCCCAGCCCCTCCTGCGGGGAGGCATCGTGGCTTGGTGCTCCTGCGTGTCCTCTCTCAGCGTCCGCGTCTGTCGCTGTGCAGCCTGACCTCGCTTTACGCCCCTGAGCACAGGACCTGCACGCACACAGCACCGCCCCACGCCACGCGCACCTCCACCACCGTCCCTGCTCCCCGACTCCCGGAAAAGGCTGTTTCACCCCTTGGCTCACTCTCAGTCAATGGCCTTGCCTGGCTGGGGGGACAGGAAGGAGGAAAGCTGCCTCCAGCCCGTTTGTCCTGTGTAGAAGCTTCTACCTTCTCTCCGCCCAGCTCCCGCAGTCGCCCTGCGATCATCAGTGTCCCCCAGTCTACCTCATCGCCCCTGGGGTGGGTGCAGGATCATTCCACTCGGGGTTTGACACCTTCCCTGGGATTATTTCACTGCTTTCTCCTCTTATCAGCCTGTCGTAGCTGATCACCTGTCCCCAGTGGCCTGTGTGGTGGCAAATACAACAGTCACTTCTCTGTCTTCATCTTTGACCTCAGGCTGCTTCCTCCTTGACTTGGGTGCTTCTCCCGGTTCTGGTGAAGCCACACTGATTTCCTCCTGCTGCTGTCTCCCCCGACCCCCTTCAGCCCCGTTGTTGGCTCTATCCGGGGCCTTCTCTCCATATAATCTCTCTGCCAATGACTCATGCATTTAACCCCCAGCTCGGACTGTTCCCGGACCCCAGACTTGCACACCAGCCACTTGCTTGCTCTCTCTGTTTGCATCTAAGATAGGCATTTCCAGCTAATATGGCCCACGTGGGATCCCAGCCAACCCAACGTCTCCCTTCCTTTATCTCCTTCGTCTCAGTGGGTGCCACGAGCGTCTGCCCATTGCCCAAACTGAAGCTCCGGAGGTCATCCTAGACCCCAGACAATGAGCCCCGTGTCCCGCCCCTCAGCACGTCCCGTGTCCCATCGGCTACAGCTTTGCACCTGCCCGGGAGCTGCCGGCAACTTGGGACCAGATTGCAGGCCTCCTGCAATGGCCTCCCAGCCGGACCCCGCTTCCCCACCCCTCCCCCATCCTCTCTCTTTACCCAGTAACCAGCATGCGCTGTAAACCTAAATTGGGCCCCTGCTTTGGCCCCCTCTGCTGGCTCCGGTCACGCTTAGAATAAGAGCCAGGCTCACCACTGTGGCCCGTGAGATGTTGGCCACTGCCCGCCCTCCTGGCCCGTCTCTAAACACCTTGTCCGTCCCCCTCCACGGGGGCTCCTCTCCCTGCCCCCCACAGGTCGGGCTCCAGCCTTCAGCCTTTGCCAGGCCTCTCCCTCTGGCGTGCTCTTCCCCGGCCCTCCCCTTGGCTGCGTCTGACTCCCATTCAAGCCTTTGCTTACACGTCACCTCCCCAGAGAGGGCTTCCCTGACCACCCAGTCCGAGCGGCCCCTGGGATCTCTCCCGTCCGTTGTCCTACTTTATAATGCATCACGGCACTTTTCACTACCTGACGTTTTCTTGTTAACCCACGTGCTCGTTGTCTGGGCCTCAAGGGCAAGGCATCAGTCTGTCTATGTCAGTGGTCCCCGTGTGCTGGACCAATGCCTGGCATATGAAAAGCGTTATGTAAATATGCATTGACTGACTGAATTAATGAATAATAAATAAATGAATGATGACTCAGATCTTAGCTCACGTAGACAACTCGTTCTCCAACGTTGTCAAAATCCGGCCCTGCCCTGGTTCATTCCCACACCCCAGGCCGGAGACTTCCCACCAGGCAGCCTAATGCCCCGCCCCCCCACACCTTGACATCCGTGGTCATCTGTTCATTCGACACGTATAACAGTGTGCTGGGGACCACGGGCCTGGTCCCTGGAGGAGTATAAAGTTGAGCGGGCCAAGACAGTGGGTCTCAAGCATTCATTCATTCATTCATTCATTCAGGAAGCACCACTCTAGGACCTCCTACAGGCCAAGCACTGGTCTAGGTGCTTTACAAGTAAAAGCCGCTGGATACTCAGATGAGTCTGCGTGGTAGGAGCTGTTCTTATCCCCGAGTTAGCTGAGGAAACTGAGGCCCAGAAACGGGGAGGTCACCTACCCAAGGTCACACAGCTGGTGCTCATTTTGTTTCACCCCGGCCTTACCCTGGGCTTAATGTCCTGACCCTTCGACATCATATTTTCATTCTGGGCCCACACCAGCCCCTCTGGACTTCCCTTCCTCAGTCTGAGCAGCAGGGGCTGGGGCCAGGGGGCTCACGGCAGCCCTTCCTGCTCTGGGGTCCACTCAGACCCTGCGATCAGCATCGCTCCCAGTGTTCTCTGGGGTCCCCCAGGGGCTGGGAGGAGTCACGCCTGCCTCTCCGTGTGCGTCGGGGCCCCCACTTACAGTGTCAGGAGTTGGAAAATGAGATGCACAGCCGTGCATTTCCTGGTGTGGGGCCCCGCCAGGAAGCAGCGGTAGCCGAGCTGGGAAGCCTCATTCATGCTAATTTACGAGGTGCAGTAACTGCAGAAAGTCACTTTCCAATTCTCAGGAGTTGGAGGCAATGCCTTCTGTGGAGGGTTTGTGGGACAGATGCTGCCGTGGACTTCCCTTTGCAGACCAGACATGCTTCCAGAAACACGGGCCAGGGTTGGGTTTTTAAGAGAGACTCTTCAAAATGCAATCAGAGAAACTCACCAGCCTATCTTTGAATGAATTACAATTTTCATTTATTGAATTTTCTTAAAGCACCGCCTTTCATATTTGGGAGTAAATGGAATTCGACAGAGAAATCACTGCTTTTCCAAACTAACAACTTAGAAAATGGTTCTGCCAACAGGCTGGGTCTGGCTTCTGGGTCTAGCCAAGAGTTTTCGTCATGTCCCCACTGCCCTAATAGAGGGAGTGGTCATTCTCGTGAATGCTTTCCTTTAGTAGATGCTTGTTGGAATTACCTATGTCTACTAATACCCCCATTTTATAGATGAGAAAACCAAGACACCCAGAGGCCACATAACTGGAAGAGCATCTGGACTGGCATAGTGCAGAAGAAACTCAAGAAGTTAGAACAACTGACGGTTTGGAGTGAGCCCCTCCCCAACCCAGAAAGGGACTGGTGCAGTTAGGGAAGGGTCAGGACCCCACTAAAGGTGCAAGCCTCCGGGGAAAGGCAGCAATTCCAGGGGGAATGAGCCCTGGGAAGTGAGGAGGGAGGGTCTATCCTACCTGCTAACAGACTCTACATGAGTCATAAGGGGTAAAAGTGTGGCATTGACACAAGAACAGAGACAGATCAGTAGAACAGAGTGACACCAGGAAACGCTCGTGTATAGGTGGAGCTTGGAATGTAAGTGTCATTGAAAATCAGCGGGGAGGGGCGCCTGGGTGGCTCGGTCAGTTGAGGTTCTGACTCTTGATTTCGGCTCAGGCCATGATCTCATGGTTTGTGAGATTGAGCCCCACATGGAGTTCTGTGCTGACTGTGTGGAGCCTGCTTGGGATTGTGTCTCTCCCTCTCTCTCTGCCCCTTCCCTGCTCATGCTCTCTCTGTCTCTCAAAATAAATAAATAAACTTAAATTTTTTAAAAAATAAAATCACTGGGGGAAAAGACAGGTCATTCTATAAGGATTCAAGACAATTAGCTACTCATTAAAAACACTTAACTTCGATCCTTAACTCACACCATTCGCCAAAATAAATTCTAGGTGACTTAATATAAAAATATAGGACAATGCGTTTATGGGCATTCCTTTTCCAAAAGGTAGACACAGCACGTGAAAACTGCAAAGGAAAAGGCAGGTAAATTTTACTCTATCGAATATCAAAATGTATCACAAAAACAGCTTTATTCATAATTGCCAAAACTTGGAGGCAGCCAAGACGTCCTTCTATAGGTAAACGGGCCACAGGTGAATGACCTGTGAGGAGTCCAGATGATGGAACGTTATTCAGCACTAAAAAGCCACGAAGAGACATGGGGGAACCTTGAATGCGTGTTGCTAAGTGAGAGAAGCCAGTCTGAGAGGGCTGTGTACCACTGTGTGATTCCAACTACATGACATTCTGGAAAAGGCAAACCTCCGGAGACTGTGAACAGTCAGTGATTGCCAGGGGTTCGGGGAGGCAGAGAGGGAGGGAGGAGGAAAAAGGTGGGCCACGGGGAACTTCTAAGGCTGTGAAATGATTTGACACAGTAATGGTGGTTACCTGTCACTGTACGTTTATCAAAGCCCATAGAATGTACAACACGAAGAGTGAACCCTAATGTAAACTAAGGATTTAGTTGATAATAATGGACCAGCAGTGGCTCATCAGTTGTAACAAACGTACCGTGCCATGCAAGATGTTAATCATACGGGAGATTGTGGGGGTGGCGACCGGGGACACATGGAAACTCTCCGTAGTTTCTCTTCACTATTTCTGTGACCCTAAACCTGCTCTAAAAAGTGAAGTCTATTAATTAAAAAACAAAAAGATGTTTGGTACAATGGAAAAGACGAAGCAGTAAACTCTCAGGTAGTCTACATGACAGAAAGGATTAGTATCCTGAATACATAAAGAATTCCTACCAACTGTAAAGGGGAAAATTTTTTTTAAAGAAAAAATTGACAAAGGATACAGACAGAGGTAGGAATGGTCAATACACACGTGAAAAATGCCCAAGCTCACTCATATGAGGGAAATATAAAATTTACAACAGTGTTGAGGTGCCATTCTGCCTCATGTGATGGGCACAGTCTTTCATGTTATGGGATCTCCAGGGTTGGTGAAGATTTAGGTAAGTGCACCCAGACAGCTGGCAGAAGCACACAGTAGGGCTACCGTGCAGCAGAGCCATTCCCCAACCTTGACTCAGATTTAAAACGCATATGCTTTACTACCCAGCAGTTCTCATCATCCTGTCCGGAGCAATACTCGCTTGTATCCACAAAAAGATTTGCAGAAAGGTATTCATGGCAGCATTGCCTGTAGAGCCAGAAATGGGGGTGGGGGGAGAAAACCTAGTACTATCCATTGACTGGGTAAAGAAAACATGGTACTTCATTATTAAGGAATTGTATGCATCAGGTCCAAAGAATAAGCTGTATCAGTCAGATACCTCTTGGCCAGTTCACCCGGAATTGTGTCAAGTAAAGAAAATGAAGATATCCATATGGATCACCATTCGCCTCTTTCCAACAGACTGAGCCAAGACAGAAAGGACCAGAGAGGGTGCTATTGAATGGGTGGGATAGCCCAGTGCAGTTCGGTACCACCTGCCAGGGCACAACGTAAGGATACGATCTAGGATGTCCTTGGGACTGGCAGAGACAGCCTGGGGGGACGCTGGGCTTTTAGGAGGCTCCTGAGAAGGAGTCCTCAGCACCTGCCGTGGTGCCTGGATTTCCTCCCTGGGATTTCCTGACCCAAGGGCTCCGCACCAGTCCTCATCTGCCGTCAGAGAACAGCAAGAAGTGTCCATGACGGGCTGACCCGGGCTCAGAGACACAGACGACCACAGAGTGCTCGGTCTCCTTTGGGCCTGGGGTCCAGGGACTGGAGTGAGGCTGCGGCCAACCGCACACGCCTCTGCTCTGCTCTCTGTGACCTCACATCGTCACTTGACGTTGGCCGGGGTTCTACCGCGGAACCTGACAGACTCTACAAATCAGGGCTTTTCTTTTCCCTCCAGACATCCAGCTGTGACGCATTTATTTTCACCCTGTGGGAACACAGGATGGCCTCCTGTCTCCATTCCCCCGCTGGGTTCCAGGACACAGAGCCCCCTCCCTCTTTGCTTCTGTCTTTACTAACCCTCCGTCTCCCCACTCCTCATCTCCATCCTTTGTGTTGCTTCCTCTTTAAGAAAAAAGGGGAGGGTGGTCAGGCAACCAGGGGAGGGGAGACCCGCACGGGGCAACTTGGGAAGAGCCCTGGAGTTGAGGGCATTTGACTACAGGCACCAGTCACAAGTATGCCATTTACTCCCTTTGTGACCTTGGACAGACTTTCCCACTCCAGGTTTCTACTTTCTCCCCTGTGAAATGGAATAATCGTATTCAGGGCTACCATATACAGCCTTGTAGGCATGGTTCTGCTGCAACTCTGGGGAGGGACATGCCCAGAGACGGTATTGTGAATGGAGCCCTATGGAGATGTGCAGTGGGCAACCTGAACAACAGTACATAGTCCTGGCCGTGGTACTTCATGATACTTCAGAAGGTTGTTATGAAAATTAAGAAGTAATAATACAGAGTGCTTGGCACATTACAGGTGCACAAGCATGATTACTTTCCTTTCTTCTTGTTATCTACCCCTTCCCTCTTCATCAGCAGTGTATCACTCTGTCTTAGGGTTCGGTTCCTGAGGGCTCCAGATCCACACAGAGAAACACCCCCGGGTCTGTAGCAATCCTGGTAGCTATAATGATTACATGCCCCTAGGCACCCGCACGAGGCTGCCTTGCCTCATTTCACTTACTCTTCGCCTCAGCTGTCACAATCCTCATCTTTGGGTTCAAGGATTTGAAGCTCAGAGAGTGAAGGTTTGCCCAGTGCTGCGTGATGAAAACATGGGGAAGAGGATTCCCAGTTAGATCCCTTGGAATCCAAGTTCCTCAGCCAGTGGGCTCAACCATTTTTGACCATGAGCCACAGAAGAAAACATTTCAGCCACTGCACACATGTACACATGGATAGAACCGAAAAGTCTTACAAAACAGTATTCACTCCCGCTACATTTGATGGTATCAGATATTTCTATTCCATTCCGTTCCATCCCATTCTTGGTGGTGGTGGTGTTTCTAATGCTGGCAATCAACAGTGGCAATCAATGAAGGTGATTTCATGACCCACTAGTCTAGTGAATCAAGACCAGCCATTTGAAAAATACCCTCTAGGCTGCTTCTCCCAAATGGCCTCCTAACACAGGTATCAGCAAACTATAGCCCACGGGCTAAATCAGGCTCAATGCCTATTTTTGTAAATAAAGTTTTATTGGTACAAGCCATACTCATCCATTCATGTATTTATTGTCTATGGCTCTTTTGTGCTACAACAGTAGAGAAATAGTTGTAACAGAGACTGGATGGGCCATGGAGCCTAAATATCTACTTACCAGGTACTTAACAGAAAAAGTTTGGGGCGCCTGGTGGCTCAGTTGGTTATGCGTCTAACTCTTGGTTTCAGCTTAGGTCATGATCTCACGGTTTTTTGAGTTAAAACCCTGTGTCGGGCTCCGAGATGACAGTGCAGAGCCTGCTTGGGATTCTCTCTCTTCTCTTTCTCTGCCCGTGCCCAACTTATGATGTCTCTGTCTCTCTCAAAATAAATAAATAAACTTAAAAAAGGAAAAGGAACGTTGGCCTGTCTGTGCAGATCTGACTCTGGGTCTCCCTTATTTAATTTCTCCATGCCTGCCCTTTTCCCTCTTGCTCAAACTCAAGCTCTTTGGCTGGCTTAGAAAAGCACCACCCTCTGGCTTCCCCGCTCTGGTCCTGCCAACAGCCCTTCCCCTCCCATGCTGTCCCCCAGCACTGGCAGGCCCACAGGACAAAGGTGGACCGAGCCCCACCTGGCTTCCTGACCCCTTGTTCTGCTCCCCCTGCAGGCCTTCTGGGAATGGTAGCCCACATGATGTACACACAGGTGTTCCAGGTCACCGTGAGCCTCGGCCCTGAAGACTGGAGACCCCACTCCTGGGACTACGGATGGTCCTTCTGGTAAGTGGTCTTTGACGTCCAGACATGAGACCCTCCCGCATGCTGGGACTTGGCAGCTCAGCCCAGGTGACGGGGGAAGGGCAGAAGAAGGCAAGGGTAGCCCAGAGTCCACAGGGACTTTGAGACCCCCAGACTGGGGTTAGCAAACTATGGTCCATGGGCCACATCTGGCCCACCACCTGCTCTATGCAGCCCTCCACGGAAGGATAGTTCTTACATGTCTAGATGCTTGAAAATCAACCAAGAGAAGAATAACGTATTGTGATGTGTGAAAATTACATGAAATTTAAATTCCAGCGTTCGTAAATAAAGTTTTCTTGGGACAGACCCTCTCTCATCATTTACGAGTTGTCTTGTGGCCACTTTCACGCTCCAGGGGCAGAGCTGTGACGGATGCTGAGTGGCCCACAGAGTCTAAAATATTCACTGCCTGGCCCTTTACAGAGAAAACAGAAAAGCAGCTTTTTCCTAAGCAAAGACGGCCACCATGAGCAGCGCTAGGCTTCCATCTTACAAAGGCAACAATTCCAGCAGAGGGATGGGGCTTCTCTCCAAGATTTCCAGCCAAATCCTGGTTGTGGCTGTCACTGGATTAGCTTAAGTCACGTGTGCATCCCATGACTGATGATTTAGACCCTGAGAAGCCAGGACTGCTCTGATTGGTCTGGCCTGAGTCACAAGGTCCAGGGGGAGGGTTTGGCCCCACCCAGTCAATCCCTTGGACAGAGAGAGGAGGAAGAGCTTCCCTGGTGGAAAAGTAGGGGTGAGGCGGGGTTATCAGAAGAAGGAGTGCATGTTGGAAAGACAACGGCCACAGTTGTCCATTCCACAGGGTATGCAGGCCTGCTTCTGGTGGCTGGGGACCATTTATCCATCCACTCAGTCAATTTATGCGCATTTGCCGATTGCGTACTCGGGGACAGCCACTGTCCTAGGTGCTGGGGGCACTGCTGTGATGAAGAGAGCGTCAGGACAGGTGAATGAGACAAGTAAACACGCTATAATGTGGATATGGGGGGTTCCCAGACTGTTGGGGGAGCACAGAGGAGAGGTTGCTGACCCAGCTTCCAGCAGGATGGGTCCTCTGCAAAGAATGTGATCAGGCAAAATGTGGAGGAGGGAGTAAGACAGTGTGCTGGGCAGGGGGGACAGAGGTACAGAGACTTTGGAGGAAGAAGGTCAGAATGGCCCTAAGGAAGACCCCCTTTTGGACCAGCGGGGGCCCTTGCTAATTTCACCTCTTCCCACTCTCTGTTTGGTTCCTGCTTTGTAAAGGCATGTGCCTTCAGGAGACCTTAACCCTCCCACAGCCTCCCTGATCCCTTTTAAGTGGGAGGATCGCAGGGATACAACTAAGGCTCTGGTGCCCCCTTTGGCCTGCACTTCCCTCCCTCTAGCAGTTCTTGCCTGAGCTCTTGACCCTGGAAGGTGGTCACCTGAGCTAGAGAAGGAAAGGAATGGATGTTGTGAGTGTGAGCATGTGTCTAACAGTCTGTGCCCTGGATCGAGGCCTGGTGTGTCATCGCAACAGTGCTGCGTGGTGACGACTTTGTGGAGAGGATACCGAGGCACAGGGCACTGAAGTGACCCGTCCGGCCTCTATGGCCACTGAGCAGCAGAGCCGGGATTTGAACCCAGGCAGTCTGGCCTCAGAGCCTACACTCCCAACCTCTGTTTTCTGCCTCTCCGGGAACGTAATACATGCACACGTGGTAGATGTGCGTAACCTGCTGTTAGATGCACGGCCCGTGCTCTTAAATGCCAGCCCTTCTAATATTACTGATTTCACTGTGAAATTTAACACATGCAAAACCCCCGTGTTGCATGTGTAAAAACTAAGGCTTGGAAAGGTTGGGTCACTGGCCCAGAGTCCCACAACCTTAAGTAGCAATAGGATTCTAGAAGCTCCTGGCTCTCCACCCCAGCACTCAGTGTCGAGAACAGAGCCTGCTGGTGTCGACTGTGGGGACCTTTCTTTCGCCGGAAGTCGCCTCCCGCCCTGCTCCTGTTCCCTTGGGGCTGACCTCATTCTCATTTGACTTATTTAAGGCCGGGGCCCAATGTGCGGTCCCTATTAGGGTTGATCCATTTCTTCTTGTCACCAAGGCCTGCAAGATGGATCAGCCCCATTTTTCATCCCTTGCTTTTGGGGCCTCGCCAGGGCTGTGCAGTGTCATTTCTCTTGTTTAATATGTGTGAGGCCATTTGTCAAAATTTCTGGCCCCAGCGCCTCCCCCATCCCCGCCCTGGGCACCAGAGAGGAGACCAGCGTGGGGGCCAGACAGCTGCCCCTCTCTGTCTCCCTGACCAGTAGGACAGGACTGGCCTCAGGGACCTGGGAGGTCGGGGATCAGAGATGCCCAGCTGGTGTTGGGCCACCGGCTTCTGGGAGGGACACCTGCACAGGAAGGTGAAGGTTCCGCAGCTGAGTGTCAGACAGCCTCATGCAAACCTTGCCGATGGACACTGCTGGGCCGCGGTGGATGGGCACTGTGGAGGGGTGGGTGGAGGGCAGCCTCTGGCCTCGGACAGCTTGGGAGTAGATCCCCACTCTGACCCTCACCGGCTATGGACTCTCACCAGGTCACTCTGCCTTCCCATGCCTCAGTGTCCTCAGCTGTAAAATGGGGAGGTGGCCAGAGTCTCTTCTCATGGGCTCTTACAAGCAGTCTGTCGGTTTTCTGTTGATTTATAACACATCACCCTAAAATTTAGTGAAATTGTATTATTTAGTGAAAATGTGTTATTGCTTCTTATGGTTTAGTGGGTTGACTGGGCTTCAGTGGGATGCTGGAGTCATCTGGGGCGTGGCTGGGCTGGGGGTCCAACCCGGCCCCTCCCAGTGCTGGCTGTGGGTGCTGACTGGGGGCTGGGGCTCAGCTAGGAGGGAGGGACTGGCTTCTCCAGCCTGGTGGCTGGGCTCCTGCGGGGTAAGCATTCCAGGAAACCCGAGCAGAAGTGACATGTGTATTTTGTGACCTTGCCTCAGAAGTCACACTGTCACTTCTGCTGCATTTGTTGGTCAAGAGCAAATGATGGGCCCAGATTCAAGGAGAAGCCCCCCCCTCCCCCGCCAAATCACACAAAGCGTGAACCCCAGGAGGTGAGGCTCCTGGTGGGGGGCATCCCCAGGGAGGGGCTACAATGGGGACTATGTGAAATAAACTCAGAGGTGCTTAGCACGCATGTCACTGTGAAGGGCAAGCCGCCCAGCCTCTCCGTGAGTCTCTAGAGCAGGTAACAGTGACGCCTCACGGGGCTATGGTCTGGACGCTGCAGGACCAAGCTCTTAAGATACTTGGCACATACTAAGTGCTCGTAAGTGGCGGTGATTATAAATGGTGATAATGACATGGAGCCTTCGGAAATGCTGCTCTCACTGGCTGGGAGGCGTGTACCCCAAAGGCCCGTGAGGATGGCGCCCCGTGGGTGTGCAAGCAGCCCCTTGCTGTCCGTTCTCTGGCCTCCACCCGCCCCGGTGTGCCGCTCACATTCGCCCCCAGGACGTTAGTGTTCCCTTAGCATCCAGCCCTGGCCGTGACTTCCTGTCACTGCCCAGCCCCCTGCCTTGGCCCCAGTGAAGCTTCGGGACCCCATCCTCACCCTGAACCCAGAGCCCCTCCAGCCCTGGGTTTTTTTCCAGCTCTGGGTCTCAGCTCCCCGAGCCGTCGGGTCACGCAGTTAGCCCAGGGGCTGAACCCAGCCCGCAGACATCTTGTGCGGCCTTCCACGATGCTCTCTACAAGTTGTATTTGCTTTTAACGTCTAAAAAGGTAAACATTTTACATCGAAAGCCAAGTTTTGGGCTTCTCTTGTCCGTTAGAGGCTATGTACTTGCCTAAGTGGTGTTGCCACGCGGCAGCAGGGGGCTGAAGCTGAGTGGTGGCTGTCCCTGCTCACGGGGCACATGCTCTCCGGTCCACCCCTGTCCCCGCCACTCCCTCTTGCCTTATACTTTCCTCACTTCACCATCCAGCCGACTCTGCAGGAATGTGAGTTTGTGACCCGCTGTGGGACGTCAGCATGTTAGGTTTCCTGGCGACGGCAGGAAAGTGGAGCGCTAGTCAGTCTGTGCTTCTGTTTTCAATTTGATCAAAGTGGAGAAAGATAGGAAAGAGGCCCCTCCTCCCACAGCACACACCATGAAACCCCAGTCGTGAGCACTCAGATTGCAGACTGAGGGTAGGAGAGCATCACGGAAGTGTAGCCTTTATAAGAGCTGGAAGCCCAGAGAGGTTAAGCAATTTGGCACAGGTCCCACAGCAAGGGGGCAAGTTGGGCCAGGTCCCAGGGGGGTGGTGCCTCTCTGTTTGCTTCTGGGACCCCTTCTGTGTGACGTGTGATGGCCTCACTGCTACCCTCCTCCCTTCCTCCCCTTTCCCCCTTCAGGTCTCCACAACCCTGTGGAAACCGAAGGCTAGCCTCTCCCCTCTCTGTCAGCTGCCCTGCCCTCTCTGCCGGCCTTAGCTGGCATCTCAGCAGATAGATCCCTTAGGGGTCGGGGTTCTGCTGCCATGACAGTAGACAAACCTTGGCCCCAAAGAGCCACTGGGGAGGTTATGTTTGCCGGTGTCCCTGCTGAGGGGCTATGTGGTCAGCAGGAAGCTCTCACTCTCTCTCATGTCCCCCAAGGCAGGTGGCTCTTGCCTCCTTTTAAGACCAGGGAGGGGAAGGAGAGGCATGGCTGCCCAAGGATGTCTGCTGGCCATGGCTGGATGACCTGGGCCCCCAGAACCTGCCATCGTCAGCTCCTGGGCCCATCAGCTCTGGGGCACTGAGCGTGGCCTGGACTGAGCATGTGTGTCCTGTCCTGCACAGTGACTCTGTGCCCATCTGGCCTGAAAGGAGGACGAGGGCTGCCTCTCTCAGTGGTCAGGTAACAGTCTACCCACAGAGGAGGGCCTGGTGGCATCTCTGCATCTGCCCCCAGCATTTCCCTGCCGCTGCCCACCTCCCCCCCCACCACAGCTCGCAGAGGACGGGCACAGCCACTCTGTCCACCCCACCAGCCTCCCCTTTCCTCCCCAGTGTCCACTCTGCTCTTGGCTCCAAAAACCAGGCCAACCACCCACGTACCTCAGGGCACCAGCTCAGGGGCGCACCACCTCAGAAGTGCACGCTGCAAACAGCAGGAAGTGTTCCAGCTCCCAGGTTCTCAAATGATGCCCTATGTGAGGGCCCGGAGGGGTCTTGGGGTGAGGCACGGCAGCCCGGATGCAGCCCTGAGCCCCTCACCCACAGTAAAAGCAGAGCAGTATTTTTATATCTGTTCAATCTCTATTTATTCATTCTACAACTATTTATTGGGCACCTACTAGGTGCCAGGCACTGTCCTCAGTGCTGAAGATATAGCAGTGAACTTAACAAAGCTCCTGTTTTTGTGAAGCTGACCTTCTGGGGCAGGGGTTGGGGGCTTCCGCTTCTGGGGAGATGGAATGCACATCCTCCTCCTATCCCTCCTGCTAAGTACAACTATCCTCCTGCAACATTACATATAAAACAGCCTAAGAGGATGCTAAAAGGTAAACAGGAGACAGCAGACTGGCCAGGGACTGAGAGCATATTGGTGAGTGCTTTCTGTCTAGTGCAACCTGATCTGCAAATGAAGAAGTCAGCAACCCAGCAATGCGAAAAGGCGCGTGCGCACACACACACACACACACACACACACACACACACACACACATCACGGAGTCTGCTTTCTATAGCCAAAGACCAGGAAAGGGGCAGCCTACCAAGACAGAAAGTTTAGCAATAACCACTCTCTGCAGTGATACATCACAGAAACAACAACAACCCCAACAACTGTGGTTTGACCCCCGGCCATGCCCAGGTTAGAGTCCCTTCACCAGGCTGTACAGAGGCACCTAACTGCAGGTCCCCTCACCTGCTGAGGTGGTGCCCGAGTAGGGAGCTGGGATTTTGCTGGAAAAGTAACAAGCCCCAGCCATCCCCAAGTGGCACTGGAGATCTCACGGGGAGCCTGGACCTGACCCCCAGCGGGTAGGAACATGACTGAAAATTTTCTCCCTAAGACGGGGAGCCCCACTCTTCCTCCACACAGTGCTGGAAGTTGTTGCTAGTGCAATAAAGCGTGAAAACGAAATAAAAGGCATACAGATTGGAAAGGAAGAAATAAACCAGACTTGTTTACAGATAACATGATCAGCAATGTAGAAAAGTCCAAGACATCTACCCCAAAAATGCCAGACATAATGTATAAGTTCAGTATGGTCTCAGGGTACAAGAAAAAAAAAAGGCAAAAATCAGTGATCTATAAACTAGCATTGAACCGTTGGACAACAAAACTAAAAATACAGTACCATTTGCATTCAAAACAGTGAACACTTCGTCATAAATCTAACAAAACATTTGTAGGCCTTCCATGCTGAAAACCACGAAATGCCAGGGACAGAAATCAGAGATCTAAATAAATGGAGCAATCCAGCGTGCTTGTGGTATACCAGTTCTCCTTGAGGTGTACAGGTTTCGTGCACTTCCTATGAAAATCTCAGCAAGAGTTCTTGTAGGTATAGATAAGACTATTTTAAAATTTATTAGGAAAGGCAAAGGACCTAGAACAGCTAAAATCAGTTTGAAAAAGAAGGAAATACGTGGAAGGAATCAGTCTACCCAATTTAAAGACTTAATATACTGAAACAGTAGTCTAGATTGCGTGGTGTGGTGGAGGGTAGACACACAGATCAATGGTATGGAATAAGGAACCCAGAAATAGGCCTCACTGATATTTGACAAAGAGGCAATTCTGTTCGGCAGAGGGGGAAGTAGCCTTTTCAACAAACAGTGCTGGAAAAAGAATCACTCTTGATCTACACTCCACACCTTATCTAAAAATTAACTCAAAATGGATCACGGACCTACATATACATGGTCAAACTATAAAGTTTTTAGAAGAAAAAATAGAAAATCTTTGGCATCTAACCCTAGACAAAGAGGTCTTCGATTTGATATCAACTGTATCAAAAGCATAAAGGGAACATTTGATACATTGGATTTCAGCAAAATTAAACTCTTTCGCTCTGGGACAGACCTTGGTAAGATGTTGAAAAGAGCAGTTACAGAGGAAGAAAATACTTGTCAGCCTCCTCTCTGACAAAGGACTTGTAGCTAGGATCTGTTGAAACACTCAAAACTCAACAGTAAACAACAGCAGCAAAACAACCCGATTAGAAAGTGGGCAGGAAAGCATGCACATATTTTGCCAAAGAGGATAAACAGATGGCAAGTAAGCCACCGAAAAGATGTTCACCACCATTAGCCATTAGGAGAATGCAAATGGAAACGACAATGAGGTGTTACTACACATCTATTAGAATCACTAAAAAAAAAAAAAAGTGACAACATGAAATGCTGGTGCAGATGTGGAGAAACTTGGCGGTATCACGGAACAAATGGTTGCACACACAACACCGGGAACGAGTCTCCGGAGATTCACACGGAGTACAAAGAGCCAGTCCCCAAAATACATGCTGTGTGATTCCATTTATATAACATTCTTAAAATGACAAGATTATCGAAATGAAGAACGGATTGCTGGTTGCCAGAGGTTGGGAGGGGAGCGGGCGTGGCTGTACAATGGCAACAGGAGGGACCATTGTGGTGATGGATGGAAATGTTCTGTATCTAGATGGTATCGCTGTCAATATGCTTGCTGGTCGCGTACTATGTTCGCAAGATGTGGCCATTGAGGGAAACTGGGCAAAGGGTTCATGGATCTCTCTGCGTGATTTCTTACAACTGCATGTGAATCTATAATTATCTCAAAATAGAAAGTTTCATCTAAAAACAAAGAATAATAAATAATAGGGGGAAAAAAGCTACAGGAGAATTACAGGGTGTGGTGAGGGCTGAGATGACACTGAACAGGGGTATGTGACAGAGACACTCCTCCTCTGGTTGAGTGATCAGAGTTGGGAGTTGGACCTGGTCCTAGATAAGACTAGAAATCCACTTTAGAACTAAGCTATGTAAAAGAAGGGGATGTATAAAAAGTGATTGTATAAGAACAGAAACCCAATTCAAATTGGCTGAGGGGGGAAAATCCAATAAAGGAATTTGGGCATCCCTCACTGAAAAGTCCGAGGATAATGGCTTCAGCTCAAGGGTCTAGCTCCTTTTCATGAGGCAGCCTCATGAGTGGCAAGGCAGTCCTCAGAGGCTCCAGGCTCCAATCCCACCAGCGGGGTACCTCAGGAGAAAGATGAGCCCTGTTTTCCAACACCTTGAGCAAGAGTCCTGGGATTGAGTCTCATTAGCCTGACTTGGGTGTCACATGCCCATCCTTGAACCAAGTACTGTCGCCAGACGGAAGCGATGCTCTCATTGGCCAGGTGTTGGCCATGTGATCACCCCTAAAGGTTGGGGGTGAGGCCAGCTCCATACAAACCACCTGGCCTGAGAGGAGGGGAACACCGTTCCCTTAACGGAATGGATGCCGGTCAGGCAAAACTCATGAATCCTGGCAGAGTCCCAGAAAAAGCCTGCTGCTTCATTGGCCATCCTCAGGTTCCTAATTTCCACCTATCTAGTTAAACACATACCCCACATTGAACAACAACACTCCAGTCTTGAGTTTCATTGCTTGGAGGGAAGAGTATCTAATTGGACCAACTTTTGTCAGATGCTCAGCCCTCATCCAGTCATCTATGCACAGGGGGCAGGGTCGCCTACTGGACTCTTTAGTGGACAAGGCACTTCTAAGAGGGGCCAAGTAGACCCCATAGCTGTCTACTACAGTTACTCAGAGCTTCTGGGAGAGCTAAACTAGCTTGTTATCATGAAAGAATAAGGAATCCATGAATGGTTTTGGAGATCAGGTATAGGGGATGATAGCAAATCCTTGAGAGAAAGGCTGAATCCTCACACTTCCCCTTGCTTTCCTTCTGGCTGACCAGGGGCTGACAAAGGGAAGAGCAGTGGGTGTGCGAGACGGGCCGCACTGACCTTAAGGAATGCGTGGTGGTCATGTGGAGAGACAGTGGGTGGTGGGCAGAATGGGAGACGGGATGCTCTGAGATAGGACTACAAAGCTGAGCCCTTGATGTGGAGGAAACCAGTCAGCATGGGAGAGCCTGGGGCGCAGGGACCAGGAGACCAGATAGGTAGAGCCAGGCAGGTAGCCACCCCTGCTCAGAGGTAGGTGAGGGGCCATTTCTAGAACGGGCACTGGGTCAGAGACCAGTGGCCTGACCCGCTGATGTCCTAACCCCATACCGCCCATCCCTTCTTCCCAGTCGTGGACGGGACAGATCCTCCAGCCCTGGCTGGCTCAGCGTACACATCAGGTGAGTGCGGCCAGGAGGCCCCAGCTGTGCTTGGAGGAAGTGTGGAGCAGAAAGCCACACGGTCATTATTACTTCACCTCTCAGAGGGAGAGTTTGGAAGCGAAGTCAGATGGAAGTGGGTAGTAAGAATGTTGAAAATACCAATGGTAGCAATGACAGCAAGCTGTTTTGCATGCCTACTGTGTGCGCCAGGCACTGTTCTAAGATGTTTTTAATGGTTTCTCCCCTTTAATCCTCGTAACAACGCTGTGAGGTAGTGCTGTTGATGTGTCCATTGAACAGATGTGAGGAGTAAGAGGCAGAGAGGTTAAGCATCTTGCTCAAAGTCAAACATGAGCAGAGGTAATTTAATTCCCCAGGGTGTCTGCCCCCGTCTACTTTTCTATCATCAAAACTCCAACTCATCACACTCTTCCCCACTCCAGCACCCCAAACCTCCTGCAGACTGTGGACTGTTCTCTACTGCCTCATGCCTCCATGCCTTTGCACATGCCTTTCCTTCTTCCTGGAATGCCCTTCCCCCAGCAGATGCTCACTCATCCTCCAAGACCCTGTGCAACACAAGCATAGTTCTGGTGACCTTCCCTGAGGCTGGCCCCCTTGGATGGGATGCCTCGGCCTCTTCTTGCCTCCCAGTGATGAACTCTGTCACGTCTGTGTCACAGTGTACAGACTGAGCAGGGCAGGGACCAGATCCTGTTCCGCTCTATGGTAACACCTGCTCAGGTCTGACCCAGAGGAGGCGGCTGTGCAGGGTGAATGCTTGTCTGGTGGGCAGGGTTTCCTATCCCCTGCCCACCCTCACTGTGGCACCTCTCTCCTCTCTTGGCAGCCTGGCGTGGGGCTCCTTTACCTGCTGCATGGCAGCCTCTGTCACCACACTCAACTCCTACACCAAGACGGTCATTGAGTTCCGGCACAAGCGCAAGGTCTTTGAGCAGGGCTACCGGGAGGAGCCGACCTTCATAGACCCTGAGGCCATCAAGTACTTCCGGGAGAGGTCAGTGCACGTGTGGCTGCCTCTGGCCACCATTGGGAAGCCAAAGCCTGGGGTCGGCCTCACTGGCCATAGGGCTCCAGTCAAAAACTGGAGTGAGTGCTCTGACAGAAGCATCTCTGGGCGGTTGTGGGGTGCAAGGGACAGTCCGGGTGAAGCAGAGTGCGGACCCCATTATGTTGGAATTTCTGGGACATTTTGATGTTTTATGGGACATGAGGTTGCCTTGTGATCAGAGCTTGAGAAACCAAGAAGAAGAGAACTGAGTCTGATTGGTTGCCATTCAGCCCCATGCTTCTTAGAACCAAGATAAGGGTGCACAGAGAACGAACCGAGGCTCCCTTCTTGGGCTCTGTCACAGCACTGAGTGAAAAGAAGATCCAGCAGTGGGATTGTTGATGGCTGCTAGAGGAGGAGGCCTCCTGAAGGTCAGGGACTGCATCTGATCCCTTGAGTCTTCAGAGTCCACTTGGGAATAGAGGAACAATAAATGGTGAGTGTGTGAATGGATGGATGGATGGGTGTATGTATGTATGGCTGAGAGGGGTGGATGGATGGGTGGGTAGAAGAATGAATAGATGAATGGATGGATGGATGGTTAGATGGATGGGTGGATGGGTGGATGGGTGGATGGGCGGATGGATGGGTGGGTGGAAGAATGGATGGATGGATGGATGGATGGATGGATGGATGGATGGATGGGTAGATGGATGGATGGGTGGATGGGCGGATGGATGGGTGGATGGGTGGATGGATGGGTGGGTGGAAGAATGGATAGATGGATGGATGGATGGATGGATGGATAGATGGATGGGTGTGTGGATGGATGGGTGGGTGGATGGGCGGATGGATGGGTGGATGGGTGGATGGATGGGTGGGTGGAAGAATGGATAGATAGATGGATGGATGGATGGATAGATGGATGGGTGTGTGGATGGATGGGTGGGTGGATGGATGGGTGGATGGATGGGTGTGTGGATGGATGGGTGAGTGGATGGATGGGTGCATGGATGCATGAATGGATGGATGGATGGTGGATAATGAATGAGTGGAGGACAGCCAGGCAGAAAGTTATCATATTTCCTGGGGCCATCTCCTTAATAAACTACATGTACCCGAATCCTGATCACAGGCTTTGCTTCTAGGGGAGCTGACTGGATGTGCAGTAACGCCTCTCAGTGACAGGGAACTGAAGGGTTGTCAGGAGTGAAGCCAGAGCCTGAGGAGGAGAACAGGGAAGGAGCCTGCAGGGCTGGGCAGCACCGAGGAGCTGGACTCTCTGCGAGGCAGTGGACGGGCTTCCAGCCTAGGAGTCGTGTGCTAGAGGCCACACATGGACCTCTCTCTGACTGTTACAGACCCTGTCTCTCCTGTGCCACGTGGGTCTCCTTTCTGTCCCTGAGCCCTGCAAGCTCACCCCTTCTTGGGGGCCTTTGCACTGGCTGCACCCTTGCCTGGAAGACTCGCCTGGCTGGGTCACTCAGGTCTTACCTTGAATGTCGCCTGCTCAGAGAGGCCTCCCTTAATCACTTGGTCTAAATTTGCCCCATGCACCCTGTTCTAGTCCCTGTGTTTTTCAGAGCACCCACACAATCTGACCTTATTCTGTTTGTTGGATAGTTTGCAGGCTGTGAGCTCCGCGGCAGAAGGCTTTCGCCGTCATATTCCCCACTAACTAGGCCAGGCCCCTAGTAGGTGCTTATTAAATTGGTTTTTTCTTGGGGTCATAAACTGAATTCTCCTCCTGGGAGACTTCGAGCCTGGCTGTGCCTCATGCTCTTTCAGCTTAGACTTTACGATCATCAGGCAGAATCCGCTTCCCAGCACCCCCACGCCAAGTCCCAGGGCAGGTGCCCGGTCCCGGGGCCGCTCAGCTGGGGACAGCGGCGGGGCGGGTCAGACTAACCACGCCTACAGGGCCGCCCTGCCCACAGCTGTGGACAGAGCACGCTCCCTAGGAAGGTGCCAGTGACTGGCATAGCCCGCGCCCCACAGCAGGCGCTCAGGAAGCGTTTACAGCAGCCATCAGACCCCCGATGTCTGAAACCGGCCCATTGACACTGCATCTCGGCCGTGGGGGGGCCTGGGGCACCCACGAGGAGCCCTGTCTTGCGGAGGCAGAAGACAGTACCCCGTCAGCAAGAAGCTGCCGTTTGCCGGTGCGTTAGTTGGGATGGTCCCTAACAGCTCAGGCCCCGGCGATGTGGGGGCAGATGAATGGGTCCCGGCATATGTGCAGAATATCACTTGACACGTTCATAACTTTAACATTATGCAGAGGTTCATCAAATTTTATTTCCCTTCCTCTCTGAGGAGAGCATTTCAGCGTAGCTGGGCTGTTCTCTTTCTCTCTTTTTTTTTTTTTTTTTGGTGCCTTCCCCACACAGAGCTCAGAGCACACGGATAGATCTCTGCACAGGCTGGTGCAAGTGGGCCAGCAGCAGCAGGGCTGAAATTCTGCGGTAGCCAGTGTCCCCAGAACTGCAGCCAGGGACGGGAGGGGACAGAGCCCATGGGCCCACCTGCCTTTGTGTCCTGCTCCTTGGGGCTAGGGGGTGCTGCAGAAGGAGCAAGGGGCTGGCGGAAGCCTTGAGCTGATTTCGTGGGTGCTGTTCCAGTCCTGTGGCTTCACTGCTGTGTGGCCTCGGGCAAGGCACTGAGCCTGTCTGGGCCAGTGTCCTTGGACCCCAGGTGGGAGAGCCCTGAGCCGTCAGCGCCCTGGGAAGTCACACTTTGGTAATCCAGGTCGTGGGCTGGGCACGGTACCCGTGATTTGTGTTTATGAGTCCATTTCGTCTGCTCCTGATGTGAACTCTAAGGTAATGATTTTAGGATGATTGGCTTAGGAGACAGCATTTGCGATACTAGGAATCTAATAACCATGTAAATGACCGCAGAATACGTACGGTGCCGAACACTCTCCTATCTGCTCTAGGTGTGACTCCGTGAACTCCACCACACCTCAGGAAGGCAGTAGGTACTATTGTGTCCCCATTTTATAGATGCAAAATCAAGGCACAGAGAGGTAAAGTGACCCATCTAAGGTCACACAGCCGGCAAGTGCTAGAGCTGGGATTTGAAGCCAGCCACAATCAGTCCCCTGATGTGTGGCCTCCTCTCAGGACCGGTCAGCAGTCTCTGCCCGGCATGGATGGAGGTGGGAGCTGGGCCTGCAGGGGTGAATGAGGGGAGTCTGCTAAGGGTCACAGGTGGATGGTGGGTGTGGTGCCCTCGGAGAGGGTGCAGGGCCTCCCAGCCGTCCCTGCCATTCCTGTCTGTGGACCCCTCGCTTCATCAGGCCCTCCTGCTGTGCTCCGGCTGAGGACAAGATGGTGCCCTGTGGGGGCCGTTGACGCAGGAAGGACTTGTCTGCCACCACACCTCCTTCCCCAGCTCCTGTTGGATTTTTCTCCGGAGGAGCCCAGTGCAAGTCTCAGGACCAGTTGGGCAGATTCTGAACAGTCTTCGGGGGTTTTGAAATGCAGTGGGGTGTGGAAGAAAGGGGTGTGTGTGTGTGTGTGTGTGTGTGCGCGCGTGCAGGCACGGGTGTACATGTACACACATATGGAGCAGGGCAGAGGCTGGGGAGCCCACCCCAGAGTCTGAGCAGCCTCGCCTGCTCAGAGGAATGTCTGGCATTAAGCTCTCCCCTGTCACCCTGCCTCCGGTCCCCAAGGAGGGCATCTTAATGGGGCCTCAGGAGGGGCCGGTCGGAAGCTGTTGAAGGAAAGGTACATATTTGCAGGCCTGGCTTCCTGGAGTGCTTGATGTGGAGATCGGCTTTCCCAGGGTGTGGAGGAGAGCCAGACCTGTCGGGTCGGACTCCAGGAGGAATTCAGCTGCACCCAGCAGACATCCTGCCTCCCGGAGGAAAGCCGCGGGGGTGGGACAGAGAAAGTTCCAGAGCTTTTGGAGGGAGGACGGCTCCTGCCCCTCTGGTGGGGGGTTCGGATCACCCTCCGTCCTTCACTTCCTTGCTCTGTGGCTGCCTCCTTCCTGTGTGTGCACGCTGCCGCCCGTGGAGCTTTCTGGTTTCCACTGGGTCCTGGCCCCTCAGGGGCCCCATAAGTCATCCAGCTGACTATCCGTAATACTTATGTCATTGATCACAGTGCGAGATCGTGCTCTTCCTGGGCCCGGCCTGCCCTTACTCCCTGCACCCTGCGTGCGCTCGTGAAGAAGTCCACTGGGGTGGAAGTGGGCTCCGCAGTTTGCTAGCTGTGGGTTTGTCCCCGGCTGTGGGTCGCTTCCCCTCCTGGAGCTCAGTTTTCCTGGCTGGAAAATGGGCTGGCACCTTCTTCGCCCTTTTGATGATTCCATGAGATGATGCAGGGAAGCTTCTGTAAGTAAACCAGGACCCCCCCACCATCTTTTCCCAGCCACGCCCCTGCCAGAAACCTCCCTATACACTCCCTGCCCGAGGAGGGGGCACAGCACGGGCTGGACACTGGTGGCCCATGGAGAACCCAGCAGAGAGACAGACTTGCTTTTTTGGCCCCTGGGGTGGTTTAATGTTTTTGTTGGTTTTTTTTTTTTTGTTTTGTTTTGTTTTTTTGAGACAGAGACAGAGCGTGAGCAGGGAGAGGGGCAGAGTGACAGGGAGACACAGAATCCGAAGACAGGCTCCAGGCTCTGAGCTGTCAGCACAGAGCCCGACGCGGGGCTCAAACCCACGAACTGTGAGATCCTGACCTGAGCCAAATTCGGAGACTTAACCGACTGAGCCACCCAGGTGCCCCATGGGGTGGTTTAAACATGTTTTGATTTTGGCTGAGGTGTTTTTTTTTTAATTTTTTAATGTTTTTTTATTTATTTTTGAGAGACAAAGAGAGCCAGAGTGAGCAGGGGAGGGTCAGAGAGAGAGGGAGACACAGAATCTGAAGCAGGCTCCAGGCTCTGAGCTAGCTGTCAGCCCAGAGCCCTACTCGGGGCTCGAACCCACGAACCGGGAGATCATGACCTGAGCCAAAGCCGGACGCTTAACCGACTGAGCCACCCAGGCGCCCCATTGGCTGAGTTTTAAAAATCAGGAGGTTTCACGATAAAACTTCCAGGGTTTTGCTTCTCCCGAGAGAGCGGAGGGTCTGGTCTCACGGGGGCCCTGTTCTTGCGTGGTGTCAGCGGGGCTGGAGGGAGGAGCGTGTGCTCCCGGGGACTCCTCCAGGCTCGGGGTCCAGTGAGCGCCGCGAGCATGGGGGCCCTGGAGGGGACAGCAGGCAGGCGGAGCTCCCGCGGCGCTGGAGGATAGATGAGCTTTCAGAGAGGGACCCTGGAGCCAAGTTTTGAAAGACACGTGCAGCGTTCGGCGGCCAGATGGGCAGTGGGTGAGAGAAGGCGTTCTCGCCTCAGGCAGCAGCGTGAGCAAAGGCCAGGAGGGGGAACACACAAGCGGATTTAGGAAAATCTGAGCAGTTGGGTTGATTTATGAGTGGGAGTTGGACCTGGGTCCCTGATCTCGCTCCTCCTCCCACGGTGCTGGAGTGAGAATGTGCCCGGGCCGCCTTCCCGGGTCCCAGCCCTCACTGGGCCCTGAAGGCAGACACTGGGCGGCAAGACCCCGAGCTGGGGGGAGGGAGGGAGATGGGCCCCCCGGGCACGAATGATTCCCACGCCTTGGAGGGGCTGAGCCGCACTTTCCCATCCCCTGCCTGGTGCAGCGGGGGCTCTCCGCTTTCTGCCCTCCTGTGTGTCGTAGGGAAACTCTTGGGAAGGTCCGTGTCTACTTGGTCATGTCTCTCTCACGGCACAACCCACTGCAGTTGGCCCTGCACCCCCCACTGCCCCAAACAGCTCCCAGGGGCCCTGGCACTCGGCAAGCACCCCCTCCCTGGGCCCCGCCTGCCCCACCGCCCACTTCTCCCCCGCCCCTGGCACCCCATTCCGTTAAGTGGCGGTGCTCCCAGGGCCCTTTCCTGGCCCTCTTCTGTCCTCCTTCCACACGAGCCTCAGTGGCCGTGCATGTGCCAGGACTTCCCCATCCTCGTCAACCCCAGACCGCCTGACTCCGTATCCATCTGCCTCTTTGTTGCTTCTCTACTTTGGATTCTCAAAAGCACCTAAAATGAGCAGGGCCAGGACCGATTCATGACGGTCTCCTCTAAACCCGTCCCGCTGCCCCACGTCTCTCCACCTCCTGGTCCAGCATATTCGAGCCAGGCCCCTGCAAGCCCTGCGTGGTCTTCCCGCATCTGGCCTCACTGCCCCCATCAGCCCCACCCCCCTCCCCTGCACACCTCCGCCCCCAGCTTCCTGCCTAAAACACCTCTCGATTTCCCACACCCCTGGAATAGCTCCTCGCCATCACCTGTGTGGCCACTGCCTAGCTTCACCGAGGACCCAGGTCCCCTTCCCCAGTGTGCAGCACCCCCTGGGCCCTCGCAGGTCCCCAGCCACGTGCCGTTCTCTCTGCCTGGAGCCCCCCTCCCCCCGCCCTGCTTCGTCGAGATTCAGCCTTCCGATGGTGCCGCCTGCATTGGGCCCCCTCTGGCCTGTAACAGCCCCGTGAGCCGCCCCCACCCACCTAGTCCTGACCCCGCAGGTACTCGGCGAGGCCCACGGGGCAGCGACACCTGTCTGCTCACCTGCTTCAGTCCACACCCGTGTGATGGGTGGACTCAGCGATAAGAGAGGAGAGCCTCTGGGGTGTGTCACTGGCCAGCTGTTAGGCCGTGACCTTGGCCCTGTGGGAGCTGCCGGGGCTCCTGCCTCTGGGCCCGGTTCCCCACTGTTTCCCTGGCCGAGCTGAGCTGCACGGGCCCGGGTGTGCCCAGCGCCCTGCAGGCTGAC